>JASUDE010000456.1:0-33658 GCA_034509685.1 Colletotrichum cereale | reverse complement strand
GCCCCCCCCCCCCCCCCCCCCCCCCCAATTACGAGGCGAGTGCCAATAACGCGGAACCTTGCTCCGGTTCGGTCTCGTTCGCGGTACACCCACCACACCACACCCTTTTCCTCCCTTGGAACATTAGTTCCGCCAGGCTTCCCGTGAATGCGAGATCCGTGTCCGCCCGCTGCCACGCACCCGCAGCAGGGCAGATAGACTTCAGACGGCAACGTCCGACCGTCGACGCAGAATTGGCACCACCCAAACGTCGAGGGCACTTGGGATGACGAATCTTTCTACTTCTTTTGGGGGCGCGGCGCTCCGTCGTGTCGGGTATGAATGCGGCCAAAGGTCCGGCTCCAACAAAGTAGAAAGGTCCAGATAGCGCTGCGCAAGCGCTGCCTTGCCGCGGCGGTGAGCAATAACGTCCACGCCGGTCGGCACGAGGCGTTCTTTGTCATATCGGCTGTGCTTACGGACGTGTCTGTTATGTGTCTCTTGCCATTACTGGTGGTCGGCCTCATCTAGAAGAAAAATAGAATAAATGAAAAAAAAAAAAAAAAAATACATGCAGCCTCGACGGCATCTACATCGTATCTACACTACTCGGCATACACACACGCACCTCGGATACGTATACCACCCTCCAATCCATAATCCATCTCTTGCTCGCATCTTCCATCTCCCATCGGTATGCGCATGATCCTCTTTCCGACCCTCCCTACCACCCACGCCCGCACCCAACCCACCCTGGTCCTCCTTCCTCTCGCTCTCTGATTCCCGTCATCCGTCCATCGTCCATGATCCCATCTCATCTCATCCCTCCCCTCTTTTCCTTCCTTCCTTCCCTCCCCCGGGCATTCCTCATGAACATGTAGTCAGCTGCAAGGCACCAGGCCTCATTCCTCGAGGCGTAGGCTACACTAGTGGCCCAACTCACCGCTAGCGTGGGTGGGCTTTCCCCTGCTGCGTCCACGTCTCGTAGGCTATCCTCCATTCAGCCTCGATCGTCAGGGACCTTGGCCCGCGTGCTGCTGCTGCGCTGTGCCAGCCCACTTGGTACGATGTGATGTGGTGTGGTGTGCGCCGTGCGTGGGTGTGCGCCTTTCCGGTACGGTACCTGTCTTGTCTCTCTCTGCAGCGTAGTGTCAAGGGTAGGAGTAGCGTAGGTAGCGTCCCTGGGGGGGGGGGGGCTTGTCTCTCGATGACCCGGCTCACCCGCTCGCCGACATTACACTTGCGTTGCGCTGTGATGTACTGCACACCATACCACACCTCACCTCACCACACACCACACACCACCGCCGCTGCCGATTGCTGCTCATCCCCACGCTTGGCAAGGCCAGGTTTGTGGTTCCCCATTGCAAATCCTGGTTTCTGCCGTCCGTCATGTCATGGAAGTTTTATAATAAGACGAATGCCCGCTTTCGTTACCTGTCTGTCATGCCCTGTCCCGGATCTCCTTCACTCACTCAACACCCTTGTCCGCACACACTCGCACACTCACACACACTCTCACGCACACACACACCCCCCACACTCATTGAAGATTTATCCATTACATGCCCGTGTGGTAACTTTTTGCGTGGCAACATATCATACTTACCAGCAGAGGCCACTTTTAAACCTCCCGCCATCCTCACCATTACGTCTCTCTTTGGTTCCATCAAAGCTTTAAACATCCTGCCGTCCCCTCTTTTTCGGATTCACACGGGAAGGACCCTGCAGAAGACTACCAAGGGAAGAAAGATCCTGCATCTAAACAAATATATATATATATATATACCAGCCACCACCAACGCCAACCACGTTTTGGCTAATCATCAACTCGGCCACCACCACCACCACCATCATCAGTACCATCACAACTTTCACGATGCTCGGCTCAACACCATGGGCTCACAGCCACTGCTCGCCGTCCTCCACCAACAGCATGCGCCACCCCGAGGCCCTCCACATTCGCAAGCCCTCTCTCACCAACTCGGTCTCCAGCAACGACTCCTCGTCGACACATTCGAGCCGGTCGACGGGCACCGTCCGCCGCAGCCGCGTCCTCGACTTCGATCCTCTCTCGCAGCACCCCACCTTCCACCCGCCGCCCAGGCTCTTTGAGCGGCCCTTCATCCACAACTCCCAGTCCATCGAGGACGACGTCATCAGCTCTTACTTCTCCAGCCAGGAGGCCGCCGCCGCCGAGCAGGCAAAGGCCGCCGCCGTCCCCCGCATGCCCGCCCCTTCCGTCGACTCGCCCCGGACGCCGATCCAGGAGCAGCAGCCGCAGCCGCAGCCGCAGCAGCAGGACCGGTCCCAGGAGCAAGCCGCTGAGGGCGACGACTACTTTCTCTTCAAGGTGCAGCAGCACATTGCCGCGACCCGGCCGCAGCTGCCGCGCTCCCACTGGTCCGAGTCGACCATCAACACGATGGCATCGGCGGCAGAGGACGATGACGACGACGAGGATTCTTCGGAGAACGGTAGCATCGGCGAGGAGCGGCCGGTGCGCGAGTCACAGTGGCAAAACTTCTCCCACAAGCGCGCGATCCCGCCCAACGCGAGGCGGCCGCAGATGAAGTCGCTCGACAGCGTCGAGGACTTTATCAAGCGCGGCGGGTGGAAGAGGAAGGGCATCGTCTTCCAGCAGGAGGGCAGCCGGTCCTCCAACACGCTGTTCTAAGGGAACGGCACAGCACAACTCATCTCAACTCCAAAACACCCTTTATTCCCTCCCTCATTTTTCCTTTTTTTCCTGTTATCTTACTACTCTCTTGGACGACCCTCATCCATTCACAATTTCGGAATGGACTGGCGACAACCAAAAAACGGCGAAGGATATTCCCTGGGGTTTACGGCTTTTTTACGACAACACTATACAAACAGCGGGCGTGCTTTTTTCCCCTATCTGCTTTCGGCCTTTTCTACTTTTTCTTATTGATTACCGCCCCGAATATCCAGCATGCCTTATTCGAGCCTTCTCTTTTCCTTCCCCTCGTCTCTTTCTTGGGGAGGTTTTCCCATGATCGGATCTACACACACACAAAGTCGGATTCGCTCCGCTTCGTGTTAGACCAACACACTATTGCGACGCCGTTGGGTCAGGCACCGAGGTGCACGGACTTTTGGGGTTAGGAGGCGTTTACCGGGATTTGACGTCATTTTTACGGACGTGGGTTCCTCTTTTGGCGCACATGCAATGCGCACAAAAAATCCCCCAAGGGGGACCCTTGTTTTTCTTCTGTTCTTTTTTCTTCCTCTTTCACTTTACGGAGTACGTCTACACGCGCACGAACACGCGCAATCCACAGGCAACTGTCGAATCAACCAGGGGCCGAGGTTGGAAAGGTCACATTACGACGGGGATCTGTTTTTTTCATCTTCTCAAAGAAGCGGGGGCGTACGGCCAGGAACAGGTTTTGGGCTGCTGGCTGGCACCCTGGTTGGGGCGTGAGTGGGTGGCCTTCTTACAGTAGACAAGAGGCATCATCATCATCATCATCATCATACACATTATATAACACCTTCAATATTGTAATTCTATTCAAACAAGCTCAACCCGAACCAGACCAGACCCCATGAATAGGAGAGAGAGAAAGAAAAAACCTGGCACGATTCGGCTGCTACAAGCCTTACTGCGTTTGAATCTCTGGTACCGACGAAGTGGATCATGATGCAAGCCGGGGGGAGGAGTGCTCAGCGGTATTCGTACACTGGTACACTAAATCGACAATACACAACGACCTTGGAAGGCCGACCGAGATGGAATGGTAAGTCTGTAGATGGTGAATGGACGGAATGATGGCTCATCTCTCACGGCCTTCACAACTCCCCTCTCCCTCCCGGAGGTGTCAACAGATTCGGGTCGCACTCCTCGTCTCATGCCCAGCCAATGCCAAGCATGCCCCGCCCCGATCCGGTCTTCTCAACAACGAGAGTTGAAAAAGATCGTGGAGACTCGCAGGAAGAAGCGACTCAGTCGCTCGCCCCCACCCGTAGCCCTTGGCATCTCTAAACCGTCCCATCATTACCCCGGCTGAAGTGAATGATTCCAAGAGCATTCAATTACACGCGAGTTTCCGCGACGTTCCTTGCCTTTTTTTTTTCTTCTTTTTTTTTTGTTTTTTTTTTTGCACCCCCTGCCCGGCCGCTGTCAGGTACCGAAAGCAAGCTTCATGCCTGTCAGCCTGTCACACTCAATTCCCTTCCCCCCCACACAAGCTCGAGTAAGGTGTCGGATCCGAGAAAGCACGAGAAAAATAGGATTGTCACGGGCGGCCATGGACCCAGAGACGTCGATGATACTCTGCACCTCTTTGCCAGAATTGGCCCCCACCCCGCCCGTCCCATCCCTCCTCCACTCAATTGCGGTTCTCCGCCCATGACACTGCAACGTAAGGTAGATAACCCCAGTGAAAAGCTTCCTATATGGCGGTAGACGCGCTCGCGCCCCGAGAGGCCATCTTGCTGAAGACGGCCGACATTGGAAGAGGGCAGAAGAAAGAAGAGAAAGAAATAAAGATAGAAACCCCCACCGCGCGAACAAGAGCTAGCCTCGGAGCCCGCCCAGTAGGCCCGACTCTCCCTTCCCCCGTCGGGAAACGGACATGAGCCGAGCTATCGAAAGCACCAATACTATTCATAGGTTACGTAGTAGATGGAAAACTCGAGAATTCCACCGTTTGGCGCGGGGGAACATGACACCCTTCGATTGGACGTCGCGCCCGATGGCTACGTAGAGGACAAAGACGAGATGTGGTGGGGGCGGCGGCGGCGACGACGACGACGACGACGATGATTGTGACTCTCGTGGTCCCGCTGCCGAAAACGCTCGGCCTGCGCGTCCTGATTGGGCATTAGGCGCCACTGCTAAAGCCACTGCCACCGCCGCCATCACCGTCACCATCACCCTTCCCCCCCTGGGAAACCATGTGGCCCCGGCGAGCAGAAACGTGCAAAGACGGAAGATAGCATCGGACATTGTTGACGAAAGTGGCTGCGCCACAATGGAAAGGGAAGATTCACGTGTTGGTCGGGCCGACGAATACTAAACCGAAGCCCGGTGGGATAACGATGACTACACTGCGAAAGTGCTGGGAAGGGCTTGTGCCTGACAGGACGGAAAGCTCCAAAGGGGGGGGTGTATAAACTAATAATAATAAAAACTACCGTGGTATAGCACGGCTACCCAGTGTGCTGTACTGGTATTCGGTAGAGTCGGGCTTTCCTGACCGCCCTCGAAACACCCCCGAGGATGGCAAAGTGGTGAGGTAGCAGCTAGCTGGAGCAGAGTTTACCATGGCCAGGGGTAAGTGATGGGGAAAGACTGAGTTGTACAACGTCAAAGCTCCCCCCCCCCCGAGTATCCGTATTTTCAATGGGCATGGAGTTTGATTCCGAACAGTTCAGCGATGACCCCTCTAACCCCCTTCTATCCGTAAGCTGGCCCCCTCTCTAGACCATGTCTGGTGTGCCTGGTGTGCCTGGTGCCTGGTGCCTGGTGCCTAGTGCCTGTCGCATTATCGCGATCAAGCTGCTTGGAGGCAGATCTCCGTCGGTGAGACACGTCCTGGCTCCGACGTCGATAGCGGCACCTAGTCTCCTGTACCGGGGCGCTGCACTTTTTTCTTTTCTTTCTTGGATCCGAAAGACCGCTTTGCAGTCGATCAATGGAGGGGTGGGGAGGTGATGGCGCACGGCCTTAGCGGGGTTTCCCTCAGCTCCCTTCATCTTTCAGCACTCACCATGACTCGGCGAGTGTACGGCAGGGGGGGCTGAGAGAAAGGTAGTCCATCGTGACTCGGCGAGTATACGAGAGCTTGGCAGAGAGAGCGAACCGTGCGTACGTTTGTGAACGAACAAACTCGCGGTACTAGGCCGTAGAGAGCGGTGTGGACGGTGATCGTCATGTTAACATTTCTTGAAGCCCTACGGACGGCCGTTCGCACTCAACCAGGAACCTAATACGGTCCCGAAGTACCAGCGTGTCTGGGGGCAATACAAGTATTAGAAATTGATAGTACGCTTTTGCATCAGGGCATTGTTCGGTTTTCTTGTAGCAAGCAGTACGGATTTTGAATACAGGAGGCAGGTAACAATCCAATAAGTCCCTCCTGCTCTTGCCCCTACTTCTAGTCCGTAGTACTCTATCTGCAGTAGGCTCATTCCGCTTAGGTGTCTATTTGCTATTATATAAAAATTAGCTCTAAACAGCTAAGGATATTAACGTAGTACTTACACCGTCTTACAATAGAAGTTTCCACGGGCATTTTTGGCACACTGCTGATTGTCGTCACAGGTGACCTTGGGGTTCCAACCTAAAAATCCCGGAGGGCCTTCGCACAGCATTCCGTACTTCAAGGACTTAGAACATACAGTATCGCCAGCTCTTGAGCACTTATCATTCGGGCCTTGGGCAGCAACTAGGCCAAGACCCATGAAGAGTAGAACAACAGACCTCATTATAGTAAGATGTTAAAGAAACTGTTGACTATATGCAAGTGCTAGAATGTAGGTATAGTAGAAGAAAGAATCTAAATAAGCAAATAAGGGATACTTAGGAGTTTATATAGAGAAGAGAAGGTTTATATAGAGGAGAGAAGCTAGTATTATACATCTCATAGATATAACTTCTTCTACAAGTGACTATATTTAGGTTTTCCCCCTCTTAGTTTACCTTTGCTCTAGCTTTCTCTGTTTACTTCTTATAGTATAGTAGGATAAGTAAGTTTAACTAATGTAAGTATCTCGTCATCTAGTGCGTGTGTAAAACGCAAAGGCACTACTGTCAAATTGGTACTTAAGAGGGCTTACTGTCTAGATCTGCAACAAGTCAAGGATCTACTTCTTTTACACATTTGACAATTAAGGGTTTATTCGCTTAGTGGCACTGCGTCAAGCAACCGAGCTACAGGGTGGGTTGCTCTTAAGTGTATACAGGCGCGTACCGGCTAGGACGAACGGAAGCACGGCGCCGGCGCGGCATCTGCTTTACTGACGAGCAGTGGACTGCCCTCGACGCGACGGCGGAGTCGCTGACGGTAGCAGGCGACGCCACAGGAGAAGCAAAGACGGCAGGCGGGCCGAGGCGGCCGCGGGAGGACAAGCAGGAGCCTCCCGCAAGGGGAAGAGAGAGGCCCCTAACCCAGCAGCCTAGGAGACGGACACAGCAGCGACAGCGCCTATGAGGTAAGCAGCGACCAGCAATTATCAACGGATACCTAGGGGTAAACTAGATCTTTCTCTCCTGGCTTGTTGCCCGGAAGAAAAATCACGGCAGTAAATCTACTGTGTTGCTGTTATATGAGGGGTAGGGGGTTCCACTGCTAATACACTTTTGCATTAAAGCAATGTTCGGGTTTTGTTTTAGAAGGAGGCAGTATTTAACAGAGAAAACAGGCAACAATCAGATAGGTCCTTCCTGCTCTTGCACCTATTTCTAGTGCGTAGTCACCCCGTCTGCAGCAGGCTTATGTGTAGAGAGAGGTATTGGCAATATCGCTCGGAATACCCTATTTGCTATTATATAATAAGTAGCTTCAAACAGCTAAGGAGATTAGCGTAGTACTTACACCGTCTTACACGCAAGTTTTCCATTGGCCTGTTTGTAACACTGCTCAGTTCTCCAGTCACATTCAAGTTTACCGTCCCATTCTAGAACTCCTAGAAACTCTAGGCACTCCATTCCGAACCTGAGATTGGTATCACATCTCCAATCGCCCAGTTTGTCGCACTTTTCTCCTGGGATGACTTCAGCAGCAACTAGGCCAAGACATAAAAAGGATAAAACATTAGACTTCATCATGGTGAGATGTTAATAAAAACTTTTAAATTTATGTAAGTGCTAGAGTGTAGGTGTAGTGTAAAGAAGAAACTAATCAAGTAAACAAGAGACGTTGAGGAGTTTATATAGATAGGAGAAGCTATTATTGTACATCTTACATATAACTATTACTTCTTTCAAAGTAACCATGTGTAATTAGATTTTTCTCCTCTTACCTTACTTTTACTCAGCTTCCCTATTTGCCTTTTCATAGGATTGGTAAGTTTAACTAGTGTAAGTGTAAAGGGTCGGCCCTCTAGGGGCGCAGTGCTGCAACCAAAAGTATCTCGGCCCTTAGTGCGTGCACATAACTCAGAGGCATTGCCAATTGAACTAGCAACGCACGCTCATGACTAGTAACGCGTACTTGTACAAACCTTGAGGATAAACCTGTTGAATTTGATAGTAATGCATGTTGTGTGTATCTTCTGTGTAACTAGTTGCTCCTTATAATAACCCTGCTGCGTGTGCGGCCCCTTGATGTGGCTAGTATTTATGCCTAAGGCTACAAGCAGATCAGTTGGCCTAGTGCGGTCTGCGGTGCCTGACTTCTGCCGTAAGCTTCTCACTTGCACGTAGCAATATCGACTCTACTTCGCTCTATCATCTAACAGAGACGGACTGCCTGCATAATCGTGACTGCTTCCCGGGACAGAAAGGGGGACGCCTACACGCTGACGCATCGGTGTCGTGGAACAAATGGTAGACTGTATGCCGTTGTTCCCCTCTGGGTACTGGGTCGATCCGGAGAGAGCATGGATACGCGGCCCACGGTTTACGACGACGACGACGAGACACGCAGCCAAAAAGATAAGAAACTTGGATCTTTCGAGTCCGTAGACGTGGGATAGATTATGTGACCACCTACCAATTCCGGCATTATCGGGCAAAAGGTGGGCCTGTCGATGAGACAGACGCATGAGGCTGGGTTTGTCACATATGCGCCTCTCTGTTTTTAGTCCTGCTTTCCTTCTTTTTTTCTTCACTTGCTTGACGTGTGGCAAATTGCCTGTCTCGCGGATGCGACATGCACACAGACACAGAGGGGGGCCCGCGTCCCTGGGTCGCGATGCCCGGGAAAAAAGGATTGTCGTCAGGGGGTGATGACGCGGCGAACATTCGTGGTCCTGGGTCGACTGGTTCAGCGAGCTCTACCGGTACTATCCCCCCTGACAATCAGTTTCACCGGCGCAGGTCCAGCGCGGCTTTCGTCCAATGTCACCCAATGAACGCCGGGGGAGGGGGTGTGCGAGAGGACGTTTCAATCTCGTCCAAGACCCAAGACCCAGGAACAAGGGAGACGGGGCGGGGAGAAAAGAGAGACAGAGACACAGAGAGGAAAGAAGGATGTACGGAACGTGCATGGTCAGGGTCTCACGGAAGCTGACAGCTCCGGACCCGAGGGTGAGAAGAGAGAGAAAAGGAACCGGGGGGGGGGGGGGGGGGGGGGAGGCCCGGGGCCCCCCCCCCCCCCCCGCGGGCGGTAGATTGGGCTAGGCAGCTAGCTCTACGGAGACGCAGGTACGGATACTCTCTCTACTTGACAGGTTCACAGACGAGCAACCGTGTGTTGAGGCTGACCAATAACAGCAGGCATATCTCGCGAGATTGAAGCCGGCAGCTTTGCCCAGGACCATGTCCGAGTGAGTAGCCAGCTGACCAGCTTTCTCCAGTAATTAAGCTACGTCTCGCCTCGCTCCAAGACTCTCTGTATGTAGTGTGCCGACCCCGTGGGTGCAGGAAATCTCTGCTTTCCGTTCCCGTTCCCTCTTTTTTGTTTTTGAACCCCTTCGTCCTCATTTCGTTTGTTAGCCTCATGACCTTGGGACCACTTCCCTGCTTTCAGCCAACCCCGTCATCCCCATTCTCGGGCGTTCTTCTCTCTTCTCGCCTGCATTAGCTTACGCTGTGGACCACGCAACGCTCACACTTTTGCTGCTAGCGTGGGCGGCTATTTCTGGGCATCTCAATCGAGGCCAAGGTGGATGTTTTTTCCCATCCTTCTAACCGTACTATTATGCGAGACCGAACATTGGATACGTCTCTCGGACTACTCTGTCAGATGTACATGCACATTGGCATAAAGAGACCGAACTGCGGCGTAGAATAGTAATGTAGTCTCCACCTTCGTCACACATACCCATGTAACTCGTCGCCCACCGTCTGCAAGCCGCGCCGAGTGGGGGCCGGGGCTCCCTAGGCGTTTCGGCCGATGGGGGGAGGGAGGAGTGTGCTTCCCGCGACCCGGCACTGGCCCAACGAAGCAAACAAGCGCGGGGCGGCGTTGTCGTGGCCAAGTAAGCAATCGTCATGGCCGTGACACCGGACCAAGGAAAAGAGGCCGCGTAGCATAATGGTGGCGATGTGGATTGGGATTCCTGACCGTGGTCGCGGTCGGCGTGCCCCCCCTTCGATCCGGTAAAGGGGGAGGCAAATTTTTAACGGAAAGAAAAGACAAAGAAAAAGGAGGGGGTGCGTCTGGTCAGGCTCGACGGCCGACGGTCACCCCCCCACAAATATCACGGCTGGATATCCTTTTGGAGTTCGCCCGCATGAACCTGCTGAATGAATAGCTCGGCACGATCTTCACATCAAGGCCAGCCTCGATGTATCGGCCCTCAGCCTCCGTCCCTGCATCATCTCGGCCATGACGACCGCCCCGTCCGGGACCCGGGTGATCATGAGGTGTTCCGAAGTCGTCACCGGCCGGAAGCACAGGCCCTGTCGGACCACTTAGAGCGGGTCGAGGACCGGCGGCGGACTGGCACCGGTCTAAGAGGAGAGTGGCAAAGGCGGAGGGGGGCAGGAGGGGAGAAACGGATGTCAGGTTTCATGGTCAGCGCTTCACGAGTTCACGAGTACCTCTGAACGCATGTTTGGCACGTGGATTCCGCGTTCCCGCTGACCTGGACGTCATCCCCGTGTTCCTCGCGCAGCCACGGCGGGCCGTCGCCGGCGTAGTTCTTCTTGTTGCCATTCCGGGTCGGTGCGGCGGCGTGGCTGAAGGTCGCACTCGGCGACTACCCGCACCCATCCCCTCGAGTGCGGCGGACGCGAGCGAGACTGGAAGCGCGAGGGAGCGAGCCTCCGCGTATCCCGAGGCCGAAGCGAAGAGCTCCGGCGAGGGTTCGACGAGGTGGGGGTTGGTGCTCTGCTACCTTGATCGTCTGCCAGGTCGCACGCGACCGAGAGACCTAAGATCCTGCAGAGGTTCATTGTGCTGTTCATTTCCCCCCGATCGAAAAGTCGAGTCGCACGAAGCACACGTTGATACCGAGACGGTGACGTTGCGCTGTTGGGAGCTCCTTCCTCCCTCTCTCCACCACGAGCTCTCGAAACCAGAGAGCTGTCGACCCCGCCAGACTGATAAGATAAGGAAAACGGTACGTGCTGGAGGACACACCCCTCCTCCTCCCCCACTCTGCGACACTGGACACCTGCATCCATTCGGAATGGCGCAAGCCTCTCCCGCTCCGTCTTTCGCTGTGCAGAGTTTGATGAGGGACGGCTCTTTCTTTCTTCCTATTTGTTTGGTGCTGCACCTGTCTCGTCGGATTTGTTCGGGAAACCAGAAGCTGCTCGAAAAACCGTCGCAAAAGGGTTCCAAAGTCTCACTCCCACGGTGTAGTCAAGCCCACACCACTCACGACACGCCATGGCCTCCAAAGTAATCATCGTGACCGGCGCCAGCCGAGGCATCGGCCTGGCCATCGCCCAGCACCTGCTCAAGGAGTCCCACAAGGTCGTCCTGGCGGCGAGGTCCAAGGACCAGCTGGAGGCTCTCAAGACGGCCCATCCCGGGCAGGTCGAGTATGTTGCTGGTGACTTGGGTGACCTCAAGGTAGGATGGATGAATCCTTCGCCGTTACGGCGGAGGGGGGCAAACAAGCAAGACTGACGCGGGGCGCAGAGCATTCCCAAGATTGCCGAGGCAGCGGTCAAGGCCTTTGGCAAGATCGACGGCATCGTCATCAACCACGGCGTGTTGGAGCCCGTCACCCGCCTGGCGGACTCGTCCATCGAGGAATGGAGAAAGGCATACGACGTCAACGTTTTCAGCGGGCTCGCACTGGTGAGAATGAAAACTCTGATTCATTATTCTGAGGCTAGTCTAACATTCACGAAAAGGTGCAAGCATCGCTGCCCGAGCTGCGCAAGGCCAAGGGCTGCGTCCTCTGGGTCTCGTCGGGTGCGGCCACCGGCGCGTACGCCGCCTGGGGAGCTTACGGCACTTCCAAGGCCGCCATGAATCACCTCTCTGCGCACTTGGCCGTCGAAGAGCCCGAGATCACGAGCATCGCCATCAGCCCCGGCCGTGTCGATACAGCTATGCAGAAGGTTATCCGCGACACTGGCAGCGGTCACATGGCCGACAAGGACCACGCCTCCTTCATGTCTGCTTTCGACAAGGGAGAGCTTTTCAAGCCCGAACAGCCTGGCAACGTCATGGCGCGGTTCGTTGTCAAGCCCCAGCATGACCTGTCCGGCAAGTTCATCAAGTAGGTTTACAACGACCCCCCGCAATGTCACCAATGCTAAGCCTGATTCCCAGATGGCAAACCGGAGAGCTTTCAGCGTACCAAGATGCATAGAGTGTTCACTAAAAGTACAATGTTAGCCATTTGCTCTTTCTTCCTGAGCTGCAAATAAGAAAAACATTGATAAAAAGATGCCTCAGTCGAAAGATGAAAAGCTCATATTTGATTCCACATAGTTTTTTCAGGATTAGCATGGAATATGTTTCATCATCATCGGCAAACCCCGCTAGGGCGAAGAGAAAAGAAAATTTGCGCAGTCGCAACCTACCTTGAACGTAGAAGCCTGTAGGCCTGTTATGAGCAGAGAATGCTCGTCAGTCGCCGCGGGTTTGCGGCATCCACCTAGACCACCGGCAAAAGCAAGTCAGTCCCGCATTCACGTATTCCAGGCATCCAAGAATGTGCGATGGGCAAAGCAGATGCTCAGTGTCGAAATTCCTCCGTCACAGGGTGTCGGTATTTGATAGTACTTTATTTTGGACATCATCGCTTGGGAGCGCGTGTGTGCGCAAAACAGGGAGTGGAATAGAGAGCTTCGGCGTTGGGCGCGCTTACTTTTGTCCTATCTTGAATTATCCGTTAGCATTTGGTCAGGCCAACTGAGCAAGAGCAGAAAATGTGTGCATGGTGATAGATCAGAGAAGTCCGTTTGGCTTGGACGGTCATTCACCACTTTGAGGGGAGTTATTCCTCGTAAGTTTGGGGCGACAACAAGGCTCATCATTTCGATTGAGGGAGGGGACAAGAGGATGTTGGGGAGGGGGAAGAAGGCGGAGTGAAGACCTACCAAAGTCGATCCGAAACAGCAGAGCCGCCAGCTGCTCTGGAATAAGAGCGCATGGTGTTTTCCCAGGCTCTGCTGTTTGGTGGTGTGGGAAAGAGATGAAGCAGGAAGCATCGTCGAATATTTTTTCTTTTAAGGTGCAGAAAAAAATCGGAGTGATTGGGAAGTCGACTGGCCCGTGCGGTACGGAACCACGGATGCATCTTTCGCCGATCGGCCGTTGTCAGCCTACGCCCCACTACGGCGGGCCACACAAGTGTGACCTGCTGGAATTGAGTCTGACTGCGCAGTGCCACCGTCGGCTCCTGGGCTCTTGCTTGCTTGCTGGCGCGCGCGCGGGAGGTTCAAATGCAGTTGATGTCCCCCCCATCCAAAGGAACATAAAAAACCCCACCATACACACACAGCAGCCGCAGCGCGAGCCACGCATTCAAAGTCCCCCCCCACCTGCGATGCTTCACATTGCCCATTCAGCTACAGCATTTTTCACCGCCAGCTATCTTCGTATAAGTTCGTGAACCAGCCGGGTTCATCGTTGTCCACGCACATATACATACCCACGCATACATCACCTCTCTCGACGTTCAGCACAAGCAGACGCCGTCATTCCCTGCCATCGAGCAAAGCAACCGAGTCGCTAGCCTGGTCAGGTTTCCGTTTCGTCTCATTCCCGTTCTAGCCTCGTCGCTCTCATCTCATATTGCAACCATGTCGGACCACGACCTCGCAGGTAAGTAAAGCTGCATGCCCCCCATCTCACTCCCTCTTCATATTGGCCGATCTCTCCTTTTGTACATTGTTGGTTTGCCTGGCAGTCACTGTTTGCGCCCACCGGGCTCTGAATGCCCTCTAGGCATCACCCAAACCCTCCATGCGGGGGGCGCCATGTAAAAGGTACCCAGCGCCGTCTCGGACGCTGCGACAACGATCCTTTTGTTATGCACGTCTCAGCAGCAATGGGCAAAATGATGGATAATTACTTGAGTACAGGACTGCCAGTGCAGTTCGCACCACTCATCCGGCCTTGGTTGTTGATCTTTGATTGCTGACGATTATCACAGGCAACGATGACCTGTCCTTGCCAAAGGGTATGTACCTATCCTGAAGCTGTCGCTGTGAGACCCAGTCTCTCTGACGCAACTCCATCCCACTGTTCCAAGGCGAAATGCTGATAGCCGCTACAGCCACCGTCCAGAAGATCGTAACCGAGATCCTGCCGCCCTCCGCGGGCGTCGCCTTCTCAAAGGAGGCCCGCGACCTGCTCATCGAGTGCTGCGTCGAGTTCATCACCCTCATCTCCTCTGAGGCCAATGAGATCTCGGAGAAGGAGGCCAAGAAGACCATCGCCTGCGACCACATCACCAAGGCCCTTGAGCAGCTGGGCTTCGCAGACTACGTCCCCGCCGTGCTAGAGGCGGCCGCCGAGCACAAGGAGGTGCAAAAGGTGCGTTCACCCTCTTTGTCTTACGCAATCCTCCTCCCTCTTCATCCGCTGACATTCCATGCAGGGACGTGAAAAGAAGGCCAATAAGTTCGCCAACAGCCAGATTCCTCTTGAAGAGCTTGAGAGGATGCAGAGAGAGGCGTTTGAGGATGCAGCCAACCGCCACGCTTAGAAAGGACGTGGAGGTCACTTGAAAGAGGGCGTTTACTTCGTTTGGTTAGGCATGGAACGGCGTTTAATGAGGCAGGCAACAGTCACTGGGACTTTGGGAGGAAGCAGGATGTGATTTTCACCCCGCTGACGAATGCATGAATCCGGCTCGAGGGGGGCCGCTAGGGGAAGGAAGCGCAGATCTTTTGATAAAGCAGGCTCGTGGTCTTGGAACGACAAACGATCGGACAACATGGATCGACCGGATAGTATCTCCTGCACACATTAAAATACAGACCTCACGTGGATCTGCTTCGGCGTAACACAACCACGTTTCTTGTTTCTTTCGTTTGCTCCTAGCCTCGAAGGGCCGCCTATCTACACAAAGTATACATGCATGAGCCAGGCATATTGATATCATAAAACATCCCTCATAATCAGCTCCCTCCAGATAAACAAAAACGCCATAGATCCCATATATGTCCAGGGAACCGCATTTCCACTTTACCAACCCGCATGGACCCATTTTCGAACGACCCTTCTACCACAGTCGTCTCTGGTAGTAGACCTTCTCCTCCCCCTCAGCCAGCCGCCTCAGCTCTTCTTTGATCAGCTTCCGCCTTTCGGCGCGACTGATGGGCTTCTGGTTCGACGCCTCGGGGTCTGGGTTCTTCTGGTCTTTCACCCTCCATCCCTCAATGTTCCTCTCCCTCTCGTCCATGTTCTCTAGGTCTTCTTTGCTGACGCCGCCCTTTTCTTCCTTTTCCGACGGGCTCATCATCTTCTGCCACATGTCGGACGTCCACCCCGACGCCTTCTGACCAGCCTTCTTCTTCGCTTGTTGTTGCTGTCGCTCAGGCACCGTTGGCTTCACGTCAATGACGATCTGGTCCAGCTTCCCCGCCCCGTTGATGCCGCCCGCGACGGCCTTGAGGTGATCGGGCACGTAGTACGACGCCTTGGGCGAGGGTCGCGAATCGGGCTTGATGGCCTCGCGCAGCTGGCCGAGGGTTCGCTGTTGGATCACATAGCCGCTGAGGAATAGGGCCGCGGTACAGGAGACGACTAATTGGTGCAAGCGTGCGTTCCGCAACAAACGGGCTCTACGGCACGCGTTTGCGCAGGACGCACAACGGCAGATTAGCTGTTTGCTCACACACACTTCTTTCTTGTTCGTCTGTACGGAAGTGCGGGACTGGAATGCGGGAACGGAGGGGGGAGGGGGCGGGTCTTACCGATGGCCGAGGAGAGGAGGACCGAGACTTGGGAGGATGTGAGGAGCACCATGGCCGCTGTGGAATTTTCGAGAGGTTCTCTATCTGGCAAGTCCTAAACGTTTCGAAAATGGCGATAGATTCTGTAGATGTTTTTTCTATGATTCTGATGAGTTGAGCTTCGCTAGTTCCGTCGTCTTTTCTGCTCCATCCAGTGCCGCAGACGCCAGATGTAACGCGGCGCAGGCGTGAACTTGGAAGCGGGCTGTTTACTTGGTTCGCACGGCAACAATCGATAAGCACCGCCGATTGGCCGCAAACCTCCAACTTTTCCCCCCTGCGTCACACCTGTAGATTAAGATCAAGCGAGCTACTGTCGCATCACTGCCACCCCACCACCCGAGTGAGCCATCATTTTCCGCGTTGCGAATCTTCTCTCGACTGCCGAGCGTGGTCCTTGGCGAAGCTTCGAGTAGGTCGAATCATCCTGAACCATCCTATAGAGAGCCTTCGGCCACCCATCAAACCACCCGAACCTCCTCCCAAAAACCCAGAAATCAACCTTCTCAAGACGTCGCAACGATGAGCAAACCCGACCTCGTCTACGCCGACGAGCGGCGCTTCCTCGACGAGCGCGGCTCCTCGGCCTCGCTGGCGCCCAACGGCGAGAACCCGGCCACGATCATGGAGAAGGCCGTGCGCGAGCGCATCATCGACTCGTACTTTTATAAGGAGCAGTGCTTCGCCGTCAATGAGGCCGACATTGTCGACCGCGTCGTCGAGCACGTCTCCTTCGTCGGCGGCACCTACGGGGTCACGCAGAAGCCCACGCCCTTCCTGTGCCTGGCCTTCAAGCTGCTGCAGCTCGCCCCGTCGGACGCCGTCCTCGAGACGTACCTCGGCTTCGGCGGGGACAAGTTCAAGTACCTGCGCGCGCTGGCGTGCTTCTATATCCGCATGACGAGGAAGGCCAGGGACGTATACCTTCTGCTCGAGCCCTTCCTGGAGGACCGCAGAAAGCTGAGGCGGAGGGGTCGGCAGGGGACGAGCCTGACGTACATGGACGACTTCGTCGACGACCTGTTGACCAAGACGAGAGTCTGCGCGACCAGTTTCAGGGAGCTGCCGAAGAGATCCGACCTCGTGGACCTGGACGAGCTGGAGGAGAGGATCAGCCCGCTGGGAGACATCGACGAGCTGCTGGAGGAGGAGGAGGAGAGAGAGGCCAACGAGAGGGAGGCCAACGCGAGGGAAAACGGCGCGGACGAGTCGGAGGGGGAGGTTGCGGAGGACAGAAGCGGCGACGGGGAGCCGATGGATGTGGAGCGACGGTCGAGGTCGCGGTCGAGGTCGAGGTCTAGGTCGAGATCAAGGAGCAGGGAACGGTCCTCATGAACAAGCAGTGCTAGCCGAATATGATACCCAGCGTTCTGCCCCAATGAGGGCAGAAGCGAAGACAAACTGAGGGAGCTGTTTGCGTGCATAGTAGAGTGCGTCGTCTCTGATGAACATCGTGGGTATAATTTTTTTATCCTAGTGTACAGTTTTACAAATGGCGAACCTTTCCATCACGCCGCTGTGGAAACACTCTCAAGAACTTGCTCAGCAAAACAACATTTGCTACCCGCCCCTCTAGCGAATCCTCTTATACAGAGAGCCGACGGGAGAGGTCCTTGGCCACACTGAGCAACCTCCTGTCGTCCCAGTACTGGCTGATCAGCTGCAGCCCAGCCACCTTGCGGCTCGCATCCGCCTCCGCGTCAGGCGCGTCGACCCTCGTCGGGATGCTGACGGCGGGCAGCCCGGCCAGGCTCGCCGGCACGGTGAAGACGTCGTTCATGTACTCCTGCACCGGCGTCTGGCGCTCGATCTCCTCGATCCGCGGCGCGAACGTCGGCGCCGTGGGGCACAGCAGGAAGTCCACCTGCGACGGCCCCAGCTTGTCCTGCAGCTCTACCTCGTCCCTCATGTCGCTCAGGTCGAACTGCCGCTCGTCGTACAGCGGGTTCGCGAGGCGGAAGACACGGTCGAAGTCGCGCTGCACGAGCCTGCGCACCCGCTGCGCCTGGACGAAGTAGTTGTCCATGGCCTCGGAGCTCAGGCTGTAGGAACCGAGGAGGATGCGGCGCCGGACCTCGTCGCCGAGGCCGAGGCCGCGCGTCTTGGAGTAGAGGACTTCGCCCGCGCCGTCGCTCTCGTCGCCACGCGTCCCGTAACGGACGCCGTCGTACTTGGCGAGGTTGGAGGAGGCCTCGGCGGGCGCGATAACGTAGTACGCCGAGAGAGCGTGCTTGGTGGACGGGAGGGACACGGGGACGACGTCGAAACCCGACCGCTGGAGCTGGTCGGCCGCGTCGGACCACGCGGCTTTGATCTTGGGGTCCAGCTCCTCGATGTTGTACTCGAGGGGGATGCCGACTCTGAGGCGGGAGCGGCGATCTCTCCCTTGGCTCTGTTGTTTTTTCCTGAAGCTCTGAGAGAGAGACGTCGGGTCCTGGGCGTCGTGCTCTGCGTCCAGGCCGGTGCCGAACACCAGGTCCTCGATGACGCCGACCTCCCTCGCAAGCAGGCCGACGGTGTCGAGCGAGTTGGCATACGGCACGACGCCGAACCTGGAGAGCATGCCGTACGAGGGCTTGTATCCCACGACACCGCAGTACGCCGCCGGGAGGCGGATCGAGCCCCCCGTGTCTGTGCCTAGCGCCACGTCCGCGTCGCCTGTCTGAACCGCGACCGCACTCCCTCCAGAGCTTCCACCTGCCGAGGTAGCGACCGGCGACAGCGGGTTCAGCACCGGCCCGTATATCGAACTCAGACAGTAGGATCCCATGCCGAACTCGTCCATGTTTGTCTTGCCGACGACGCGGGCGCCTCGTTCCCGGAGTTGGCGCACGATGGTGGCTTCGTAGGGGCTCCTGTGGGAGGAGAGCATGGCCGAGGCGCATGTTGTCGGTAGGTCTTGGGTCGCGATGTTGTCCTTGACGGCTAGCTTGAACGAGGTCTTCGTATCGGTATCCGTCAGGGGAGATAATACCGCCGCATCGGAAGCTTCTAAGAGTGGCCGTTAGCTGTAGCGCAAGTGCAGGGCAGCCGGGCCAACTGTACCTGTCCGGACGAAGTGGTTGTAGTCATGGTACGAACGCCTTTGTTGACGGGTCGGTTGACGGGTGCCCCTTGAGCCCAGGGGCCGCAGGCACACTCGCGAGAGTTTTACATGGGAAGACATGGGGTCTCAATTGCCAGCTTCCGACGCTGGTTCTTACTGCCAGCTTCAGTACTTTTCGACGACGGGAGCTTCCCGTCTCGGTGAGCACCGGACCCGACTCACCGACCAACAGCGGATGACTAATCGTGCAACCCCCCACTCTGGCACCTCAACCTCCCTTCATGGATCCAGAATTGACCTGTTTGTTTCGGAATAAACTTGAAGCTTCCTACCGTCAACTGGTTACTCTCACTTATTAATCTCCAAGTTGATTCTGATACCAGAGTCTGTCTCAGCTTGGCGAAGCTAGTAAATAACCCGTCAACTTGGCTTTGTCGCCTACAAGTCACAGAGCCCATCATGTCAGCTATTTGGCCAATCTGCTCTGTGAGACCCATCTGACTGGCTCGGTCGCTGATCAAGGTTGATAAAGGCGCGTACTTCTTGAAGAAGTTGCTGGTATGGTTTTGTGTCTGCTGTTTAGGCACTGCGACTCGAAGAGCGCCAACAATGCATGTGGTTCCCTGCCATTAGAGGGTAGGGTTTCCATATAATCCACCCGATCCTATATGAGCCTTGAAACAAGCTGGCGGATTCTACGCTAACCAGTTGGACGTAAAAGGTATATATACCAGAACTCACTTTCATGCTTCTCTACAAGCACAACGCACGAATCCTAGTTCATTATTGATCTACAGTTATTGTTCGATAATAACGCAGCCCATTCCTGCATAGATCAGAACTCTGGATGATGATTTTGTTTTATTAGAGACTGGCAGCCTAGACATCATAGAGATCCTCAATCGCTTACAAGTCACAAGTCACGAATGATGCATATTCCAAGGCATTGCCCGAAAGCAATCTAGCTGCAAAAGCAGAATCAGCGGAGTGCCATATATTTCTTAAGAGCTAACTCTGAATGTCAGGCAGAAATGGATTTTATGTCCTACACAACCAAAGCTGTACACGCTGGTATTCAACTTATATGTCGGTGCTGTTCCAACTGCTTTAGTTCCTTCTCCTGTGTCGAAATGCTGAGCATTGACGGAGCCGAGTAGGGCCGGATTCGAACTATCGTGGGTTGCTGGCTCTCGCGGCCAGCAATCCACGATATTTTACTCTTCTTCATACCATCACCAGCATCAATACCAATACACCTCTTACACCATTCGATCGGATACCCTGTGGTACCAACACCGTGCCTTCTTTATTCTCGTTCGCCACATGAGCGCTTTCACCCCTAGGGATCGCACCGCCGGGGTCCTTCGTACTTGATTCCTGGCCCTCTCTCTGTGTAAACAAGAGCCCGGGGTGGCCAATGCTGAGAGAGAATACTGCCAAGACCATCACACTACATAGTGTCAACGACTATTGAACAGTGGGATACTGACACGATATGAACTTACGCTGATTCCAGGGCAATATACAAAGCTTGGTCGCGAAACCAGTGACTGAAGTAACCTTCATGTAGCTCCACGATGCGGTAGATACATCGAAGAAGAATGAGCAAAGTACTGAGGCTGAGGAACAACAAGTACAATCTGAGTCTTTGGCTCATTGGAGGTCGAGCTTTTGAGCGGGTGTACGTGATCATGTAGTCAGCAAACAAGCAGCAGAACACCAGCAGCGCGGCCACCTGCAACACCAATCCGGCGATTGAGATGTTGACTCCCCGATCCACTGCCGCTCTAGTCGTGCTAACGGAGGATAAGGCGCCACCCAGGGCTTGCAGCACGAGAGAGAATACGTCCAAAGGGATGAAGGTCCAGTAAAAGAGGCGAGGGGAAAAGCGGGATATCGACCGGTCGAGGAAATTGATTCTGGACCATATGGCAATTAGCTTCTGCATCGTTCTTTCAGTTACAGGGTTGGGTTATTACGTCTGAGATAAAAGCACGTAGATGGCAGCCGAGAAGAAGACGGGGGCTACGGTAATGCAGACTGGCAAGGCGCATTAGCTTTTTATAGAAACTCGAGGAAGCCGTAGGAAATGGGAATCCTTTGCATGAGGGATCGACGTACTAATTTGCACGAGGAAGCCCTCAAAGCTGAATGGGTTATCGTGGATGATGAGCCTTCCCACATAACCGACGATTTCCAAAACGCAACCGCAGATCATGCTGGCCGTGAAACCCCATGTTTTCCACCAAATACCCTGGGCCGCCTGAACAACCAACGCCGAGGCGAAAAGGGCGATGAAAGTGGCGCTCGCGGGGATAGAAGGCTGGTAGCGGAGGATACTCCATTCTAGGGGGCAGAGCTCGAGTGTGCAGTTGGCGCGAGGCCCGAAGGCGACGAGGCCGTCAGGCAATGTAGCCATGTGGACGCAAGACTGTCGAGAACCAATAACAATATCGATTCGATATTTTGCCGACAGATTGTATCAAAATGACAATCAGTGACTCTTGAACTTGGCAAAGCCAAATGTTGACGCTGTCAATGACATCGCGCACGTGGGTCTAAGCGAGCGCGGACTGGCGGTCTTATAAGTCTCAGCTCGGTTCGATGGTCTAGAAAATTGCCCCAAGAGCCTCTTAACTGCGTAGCGTCCTGAATTTCCGCAGGAAATCGGGTCAATTAGGTGCCCGACACGCCCCAACGGCCTTGTACAGGCTAGCCTCCTGTCATGGCGTCAAACGGTGCCTTAGTCGTAACTAAGTGTGGCGTCCCTTGCTCTTCATTATCTGCCCCGGCCCGAAAGCTTCCAATGGAGTTGGGCCGGTAGCCTGGACAACGAAAGCAGATTCCGAACGTGGCATATGCAAACCACATCAAACCCTCTCCTTGGTGGTTCAGCGCAGATAAGGACGTGGGGGATGCCGAGTATTTGCAGTTTCATTGTGTGGTTGCCGCCCGGCTCCGGCGAAGGGATAACAAGATGCAAACAACCCTGTTTCTATGCTTTGCTTACTACTGAACAATCGGACATGACTGGCCGCAACTCTCCCAGTAGACAACGAAAGAGAAAACAAGGGGGTGGTGCTGATTGGCGTGTATAACGAGCTGATTTACTATGTACACGGTCGCGACTTTGTGTCCGGAACCGAGGGGGTCCGCAATGATGGCATCATTCTAGCGTCCGCGATCGCTTTTCACCCCTTTGGGGAAAACCGTCGCGGCGCTAGCGCGGAGTGCGGGTTGGCCGACAAAGTAGTCTACGGCATTCGGGCTCTGCGCATCCACCAGCCCGGAGAGAGAGGGATGGCCAAGTGTGTATGAAGCCGAAGTCTTTCCTTTGAGGGTTTCGAGTCTTCTGAAAAGGTCTATTGTTCTCAGAGTGGCAAAGCCAAGAAAAATACGGGTTTACAAATGACACACAAAACTAAATGCCCACTCAAATAAAGATCTCACGACGCGACCAGAAATTGTTGGGTTGAAACAGCAAAAGGTTAGATAAGTGGTGACTTGGAGGATTGATGACAACCTGTCTCCTCAGCAACAGCAATCGCAAGTCAACGTCGAAAAGGGGGGGAACACTGGATCATTCGTGACTATAACGTAGAGACTTGTGGCCGTTATTCCTTGCTTTCCCCCCTCTCCCACCTCTTGCCTAGGATTTGCACTCTACAGACGCAGACCCTGCGTCCAACCTCAATGTCAACCCAAGAGTTGTCGTCCTTGTACGCTTGCAACAGAATTACGGTGAAACGTCATTGAGTGCGTGTATATTAAAGGTTTAGAACTTGTTGGTATATATTACGATTCCGACTTCTACATCAATAACCGCCGCCGCCAATATCTCAATATCTAAGCCCGACAATCTTCTTAAACTGCAACCCATCGATCCCGACGTTATGATTGGCACCGCCTGAAATGTGTTGTATTGCAATAAGTTTCCAAAAAAAAGCTAATGACAGGAAGAGTCTCGCCACTAGTTCATCGTTAATATCTTCGTATTCTACTTTGACAGTGGGATTTACCGAACAATGGTGTACTGACCCCTATTGAACCTTGGATTAATGGGTCTACAGTATGAATACGTGTCTTGGCGGCTCATACACTCTGTAACAGCTATGACTGAAAGATTTTTGCCGAACATAGATATTCCATTGCAGCAATAGACTATTTAACGTCACCTCGTCAAGCGTCACATCCACACATAAAGTAGGTTCACACACACACACACAATATGATTCTGGTACAACATATACATAAGAGCCCTTGATAGCCTAAGGAGCTTCAATTTCCTGCGTCTAAAGAACCCCAGACTGGATTTCCTTGTATGTCGGAATAAGTAAGGCCAACTGGGATTCAAATAACAGATGTTTATGGAATCTCATTATAGCGCCTATGTCACTTGAACATGTTGTGGACATGCTGGATGCGTCATCTACCTTGATTCGTCTTCTCTCCCTTTCTTGCCTCCTTTTCCGTTGAGTCTTTCTGTGTGAAACGTGAGTGGCCTGTATCATCTGCGCAGAGCCGCACGTATATAGTATTGTGTGACGGCCGGATTATCGAGGACAAGGTGGTAAAAGCTTTTGGTTCTAAAAGAGTTATCAAGTAAAATTTCATTTTACGTGCCAGATTTTGATCGAGTCCCTTGCAGGCATATGGAGTGTACTTAGTCTTTGCCGACTCTGTGACAGGGTGTAAGTTGGTGGGGATTCGTGTACCCAAGTAAAAGGTCACACCATTTTCCCTTGTCCAGTTAAGGATCGAACTTGATTGCAGACCAGATATCGAGAATGATCCGGAACAATCATAGAAATTAGCCTAGTGAGAACACAGTGACAGTAAGGAGGGATGTATGCTTAGTTCTTGAGTACTCTATATAGATACAGAAAGTGTGTACCTATGTAGGCCAGCCTTGTAGCGTACACTATTCGTAGATAACACCAGCCCTCAGCCTTCATCCTCATAGGTCACCGTAGACTCAGACCCGAAATACAAAACTATCTCATTTATGTGGATGAATCCGTAACCTTCTGCGGGCAGGTTATACCTCTGTTTTGTCCTCTGAAACCACTTTCAGTAGATGTCTGATTCAAATGGTACAAACTTTTATCTATTACAGACAAATTCCGACCTTATTTTGGCGTCGATGAAGGAAACTAAGGTTTCTTGTATCTTGATCTCCGCGTGACATAGACACAACGGCCGCGCGTTGTAGAACGGGCGCCTGTGTTCAAGATCCAACTGGGAGAGCTTATATACTGGTTCTTCCCCCATAGTCTTATATCAACGCCCGAGCTGCTACTTGGGAGACTTTGTTCGATGCGCAGGCCACCCTGATTTTGCACACAGGCTTTGAACAATCCTGGACCCGGTGAAACTCAAATGGTAGCACCATAAACATTACTGCAATAACTTGATCATGGCAAACACCGCAGGAAGCCCTGCTAATTAGGAGTCAGCGTCTTGTTAGTGCGATGACTCTGACGACCTGCATATGATCCAGCAGATCACATCACATACGAAGTGAACATCAAGGAACTAGGTTGGTTGCTGACAGGGAATTGGGAGAAACGATTGACAGCGTAAAAGCAAGAGCAATTATTTGTCACATACAAGCGGTTCCCAGGTTGAGTACAGGTCAGATATATACACACGCAAGCATGTGCGGATTGGTATCAGAGAGCTACGTGTTAAACGTCAATTTAAGGGTTATGTGATAAGAGGTCTATTGAATTAATATAGGACTGCAAAGGACAAAAAGCAACATCCCGGTATTGCTTCTATACTGTAGGTTTAATAGTGAAATCGCATAATACAATAAGCTTTCGATATTGTGAACTATAGTTTCATTTCAGTGGGGAGAATGGGACTCGAAGCGGGACGTCAATGGCATATACGATGTCAGATGCTACAACCTTGATCGTTTTAATTCAAAAAGGAAGAGAAACACTCTCTTATACTTCAAATCTTCAAATATGTAAGGCCTTCATTTACCGGCTCCGGAGCCGAACAACTCTTGGTAGAGCCAAACCTTCTTGTTAGGGTGTAGCATGGTTACGACAACTGGCTTTCTCTCAAAGCCCCACTATGGCTTTCGTACGAACGTGGATACTTAACGCGAATGTGTGTGTTTACACACCTTCGGACGGATGGACCACTTTGAGCAGGCATATTCGCTGTCAGTGCAAAATGCTACCAAGTGCTCCGTGTTTCGACACGTTCCAATAGAAGACGTTGGAGACACATCAACCAATTATCTTGATCGCCTGCCCCCAGAATGCACAGCCGAACACCGAGGGTGGCTGTCCCCCACTGTCAGATGACGTTGAATCCTATGCGCTAAGATGAACGGCGGCCAGGTGGAATGCGGCTTGAAGGCCAATTCTGGGCATAAAGGGGCAAGCGGACCGTTGAGCTGTGGTGCTGAGCAAAAAGTATCTTTTCATGACATTTGGAGAAAGATTACGGCGCACTTCAGCAACCACTCAAATACCGTTTTTGGTCCAATCAACATTGCCATGGGAAAGTCCAGCCTTTGTGAGATCTTAGACAAGAGAGCACGCTAGCGAGTGTCAGCCCCGACAACGCACCGGGGCCTTGCTCTGCTTACTACGTAGAAGAAGCAAAGTGAACAACGACTACGGGATTCAGTGTCGGCAGTCTGGACCGTACGATCGGACGCCTGTGCTGTTGGAACCTCCGCTCTAGATCCCTGCGACCAACTTGCTCACAGATAAAGCCGCCAACCCCTGTTCCGCCCCTGAGAGAGCGCAGCCACGCCGTCGCCCGGCGTATTACGACCCTTGCATGCGCCTCCTACCCTGATCTCTGGGCCTCCTCTGATTCCCCAAAACGCTCTTGTTGCCCCTCTATTGGCCCTGTCCGCCTTACGCAGTTAGTCATCATGAAAAGAACTTTTGTTCTTGCAGAGGCTGTAGGCAGCAGCTGCAGGAACCAACACGCCGAGAAAAATATTTTTCGAACTAGACGAGGGGGGTGTAGCAAGGGTTCCAAATTGCACCTCGCCAACGTCATGAGATAAGGGGAAGAGGCATTTTGTCAAAAGACCATCGGGGGAGGTGGTCATCTCAATACGATATTACGTTCAGTCTCAACCATGGAGGAGCACCAAGAGACCCAGTATTCAGACTTTCGGAAGTAGGGCGAAGCCATAGTCTTCATCTTATACAGGTGGCTCGTGTAAAAGCTCCATGCGCGCCGCCCGCGGCTAAGCAAGGATGGACGGTCCCGCCCCTCACGTCAGCTTCGAGCTTCTCGGTCTACGCAGTAGGTATCTGTGGACCGGTCTCGGTGGAGTGCCGGACGAGTCGGGTATTGTGCACTCACAAGGTATTAGCACTAAGCTAGGTAGGTACAGGAAATTGCGTGGCTTACAGGATATTGTGTGGGTTGAAACCGAGTCATGCGGATTCTGGTTGGTCGGCTTAACACTTTTAAGATTGTCCCAAGAACGGCTTGTAGAGTCAAACCGGCGGGGACGAGTTTGGCATTGAGCACCTCGGCAACTTCATGTAACCTACGGTGATGTTGTCGCTGTTGCGCGGTGCTCGTTGTCATGAGGTCTCGCCATCACCGCCGCCAGGGCGGTTTTGGCGCGTAGTAAGGATCATGATCCCCCCCATAAATCCCTCGTTGGAAGTAAGAGTTCCAAAGATGTGGAACAGCCGTCATCTTATCTCCCACCTGTCGTGTGTGGGGCTTTTCCTTTTCCCAACTTTCCCTTTCCCAGCCGGTTAGCTACCTTGCAGGCTGCCAAGTCGACTAGCCAGGGTTCCTTGTGTTTTTGTTGTTGGAACCTGGGTCTTTGGGCGTGAGTCTTGGCCGTCGAGGGAAACGGGGACCGGGGGGAGGCCATACAGATAGACAGACAGACTCGGCAAAGCTCGACGGATATATGGCGGTCATGCCTCGCCGTGTTGGTTGAATTTGGCTCTCTTTCTCTTTCCACCCGCCAACTGTCAGTCTTACTCCAAGACAGCGTCACTCGTTTTTGCATATACCAAAGTCACTCTTTATATAACAGTCACTCTTTCAGATCAGCATGCATTTCAAGACCGTTGCCGCGTCGCTCCTCGTAGCAGGAGCCGCCGCCACCCCCTTCCGCCGCCAGACCTCGAACGAGACCTCGTACGACGCCTGCGATGAGGACCTTCCCGTCCCCGTTCCTAGCACCACCAAGGTTCACTTTCCTCCGTACCCGCTGAACACCACCGTCCCTGTTGTTCCCTCGAACCCCGGAAATGGTGGCTCGCAGCCGGGCTCAGACTCTAGTGCCAACCCGGGCTCTGGATCTGGTCCCAACACCGGCTCTGGTTCCCAGGGCTCTTCTACCAGCCCCGACTCCGGCGCTGGTTCTCACGGCTTTTCTACCAGCCCCGACTCCGGCGCTGGTTCTCACGGCTCTTCTACCAGCCCCGACTCCAGCTCTGGTTCTCATGGCTCTTCCACCGGCCCCGACTCCGGCGCTGGTTCTCACGGCTCTTCCACCGGCCCCGACTCCGGCTCTGGTTCCCAGGGCTCTTCTACCAGCCCCGGCTCCGGCGCTGGTTCTCACGGCTCTTCCACCGGCCCCGACTCCGGCTCTGGTTCCCAGGGCTCTTCTACCAGCCCCGGCTCCGGCTCTAACCCTATCAAGGACAACTCTGGATCT
The DNA here is from genome assembly GCA_034509685.1 of Colletotrichum cereale. Classification (NCBI taxonomy): domain Eukaryota; kingdom Fungi; phylum Ascomycota; class Sordariomycetes; order Glomerellales; family Glomerellaceae; genus Colletotrichum; species Colletotrichum cereale. The sequence continues at coordinate 5,959 of JASUDE010000456.1, read as the reverse complement.
GGTGCCGCTGGCCCGTTGCCTTCTGACCCCGCCAAGCCCCCTTCTGCCGGTGGCAATGTGCCCTCCTACCCGGGCAAGCCGACTGCCGGCTATTCCTACGTTCCCTTCCCTCTGAACACCACCGTTCCCACCGTTGTTCCTTCTTTCACCACCGTTCCCGGTGTCGCTCTTCCCACCGGGCCCGTCGCTATTCCTAGCACCACTGTGCCCGTCGGCAGCAATAACACCGCCACGACCGCTAGCTCTAGCTCCGCAGCCTCCAGTGCCACCGCACCGGCCACCATTGTCCCCTACGGAGTTGCCATCAGCAAGTGTACTGTCCCCGGCGACTTTGCCCTTACCTTTGACGACGGGCCTTTCACTTACACGAGCCATGTGCTCGACCTCCTCGCCGAGGCTGGTGCCAAGGCTACTTTCTTCCTCAACGGCAAAAACTTTGGTGACATCAACGACTTCCAGGATGTCGTCAAGCGTATGGACGCCGAGGGCCACCAGATCGGCTCTCACACCTTCGACCACGCCGATCTCGCCACTCTCGGTGATGCCGAAATCATCACTGAGATGACCACCCTCGAGGATGAGCTTGTGAACATTGTCGGAAAGTACCCTACGTACATGCGCCCTCCTTACTTCAGCTGGAACGACAACACCCTGTCCATCCTCAAGGCTCTGGAGTACCACGTTATCCACGCCGATGTCGACTCATTCGACTACGCCAACGCCGCCCCTCTCGGCAACATGACCAGTGTCGGTATCTTTGAGAAGGGTGTTGACGCCGGTGGATCCATCGCTCTGGCCCATGATGTGAGTCGCATTAACCCTGAACAGACCATTAAGCAAGCATTGCTAACTTTTTCAAAGGTTCACCAGAACACCGCCGAATACCTTGTTCCCGAGTTCCTCCGCATCATCAAGGAGAAGAATCTGAGAGCCGTCACCGTCGGCGAGTGCCTCGGCGACCCTAAGGCCAACTGGTACAAGATCAAGCGCACGTCGACCCCCACCGCCACCGCTTCCAAGATCGTTATCTCCATCACCAGCACCGCTACCCCTACCGGCGTGATTGGACCTGGTGGTGCCTGCGGTGGCTCCGAGGGTTACGTCTGCCTACCTGGCAACTGCTGCAGTGAGTACGGATACTGCGGCACCTCCCTGGCCTACTGCAGCGCCGGCTGCCAGCCCCTGTTCGGTGTCTGTGGTGTTGCTGCCCCCGTTCCCTCCGGCGGCAGTGCTACCCCCAGCGCTCCCGCTGCCACCCCGACCGGCGCCACCGGCGGCGTTAGCACCGACGGCTCTTGCGGTGGTGCCAACGGCTTCACTTGCCCCGGCAGCACTTGCTGCAGCGAGTACGGCTTCTGCGGCGTCACCACCGCCCACTGCGGTACTGGATGCCAGCCGCTTTTCGGCACATGCGGTGTTGCTGGCCCTGTTGCCTCCAGCGGCAGTGCTACTCCCAGTGCTCCCGCTGCCACCCCGACTGGTGCCACCGGCGGCGTGAGCACCGACGACTCTTGCGGTGGTGCCAACGGCTTCACTTGCCCTGACAGCACTTGCTGCAGCGAGTACGGCTTCTGCGGCGCCACTACCGCACATTGCGGTACTGGATGCCAGCCGCTTTTCGGCACATGCAACTAGAATTTTCGATGAGTTGGAGAGCCTGCACGTGTGATGTTCGTCATGCAGGTATGACGTGGATTGGGACGGATGCCCTTCACATATATTCTTTATAATCATGTACGTAATCAATAAGAGCGTATGTACTCAGTGAAACAGCCACCTAGTTGACTCAATGACATACACACATGACTATCAAAGAATTCACGGCATCTTAATTATGTCGCATATTGCAACTTGCTAAGTTCTTCAAATATGGGCTGAAACACTAAGCCTCGGTGGCTCCAACCATGAACCTGCCGAGACGACCCGGCTGTCTAGAGTTAGCGCCGCCAAGAGCTATTAATTACATCAGTGACTCGAAAATCGAATGTACACTTCAGGGCGCGGTCACTGAGAGACGGTGTCTACAATTGAATCAATCAGGTAAGAGAAGGACATCACAGCTGCTATAAAGCGGTCTTGTTTCGCATGTCTGGACGTCGTTGGGTATTGCTATGTGTCTTGTGGTAAATCATGGAGATTCTTTGACACTGGTATGATTTGTGCCAATTGAGGCGGTAGAAAACAATAACTAACGTGCTACGTAGGGCCGCGTTCTAGAGATAGGATTAAATGAGAGATGGATATATATCCCTAGTATCAGTGACGGAACCCCGATCACACTTTAGGACCTCATCATATGTTATGTATGCACTGAATGATTTACGTTCGCTTTATCTTAGGAGCCTGTGTTTTGAACAGGTTATACAAATAAGCCAGTCTAGGTCAAACGGCTCATAATGATGAGATTATTCAAGACCACTGGGTTTGCAACATTGACGCGGGTAGACGGTCCGCAGATCTGATGTAGAGAACTCGCGTGTGAGTGGCCAACGAACACATTGCCTCGAATTAGCTAAGTCGATGTTTCTTGCCAGCCTCAGTTCATCGGCCTGTGAACTCGGGGCTTGATCGGAAACTTGGTTAACGGCCAAATGTGAGATAAGGCATTTCAAATACTAGATAACGATATCCAGATGTAATTAATATCATCAAACTTCAATCCAGGTAACACTATCCGTATCTAACTTCAGTTTTAGCACGAGCCTACTCTAGTTAAAGCACCTAGTTACTACTATTGCGCCTAGCTATAGCAATAGCAGACAGGCGCTATGACTATAGTAGGTAGGTAGGTTCTATAACTAGGTGCTAGTAATAGTAGACCGGTATTATACGGATATTATACACATCATACTTTAACGTTGCAGCAAACCCTAAATAACCCCAACCCTATGTATTCTTCAACTAAGTTACCCCGGTTACCCCGTTAATCAAGTTCTAAGCAAGTTTCCAATCAGGCCCTCGATTCGATTTGCCATAACGTATGCGGCTAACTTCAGGACCTCAGAGGGGAAATGCCCACTCCTTGCACCACAAGTCACATTTCCGTGTGCCTTGCGAGATCGTAGTCAGAGCCGATTTCCATGGCAGTAAAGTCGATTGCCTGGATTAGGGGGACGTTGGCATTATTCACACGCAGACTGGCAACCCCTCAGTGATGGAGTTTCATCCGGTAAGAAGTGGGTCGCTAGATAAGACGGCATTCACGGGAAATGGCATCATCAATGGAAGTTTTGTTTTAACATCAACAACCACGAGTTGTGAAGCTCTCATCGAATTCTAGCTAAAAATCAACGGCGCCGGTTTGCGAAGAGCACTGTTCATCATGACAAGCTACCGTACTAACTTTGTCGCCTACCTGCAGAGAGGCGTCTGGGGTCCCCGCATTGGCCATTTCGACCTGGAGAAACAGACTATGCAACCCCTCAGTTTCGACTCTGGAACCCCCGTGGAGAACCTCTACCAGGTCATCGAAGCAGGTGCTGGTCGATGCATCGCTGCCGGGCCAGTGATATCTGTAGAGGATGTCAAGCTGTTGCCACCGATCTCGGGTCGGGATGTTCTCGCTGTTGGCAAGAACTACATGGAGCATGCCAAAGAGTTCAACAGTTCAGGCTATGACAGTTCTGACAAGGTTGACCGGCCCAGCCACCCTGTAATATTCACCAAGCGTGCGACTTCCATTGTTGCACACGGAGACGATATTCACATACACAAGGGCTTCACCGAAAGCGCAGATTACGAAGGAGAAATTGGCGTCATCATTGGACAGGCTGGGTACCAGATACACGAGAATGATGCTTGGGATCATGTCTGGGGTTATACCATAATCAACGATGTGACAGCCAGAGAAAGACAGCGCGACCACAAGCAGTTTTACATTGGTAAATCGCCCGACACCTTCTGTCCAATGGTGAGCATCTTGGTCGGAAATAATAGTTCATAAAGTGAAGCTGACTAGGCTTGTCCAGGGCCCGATTGCTGTGAAAAAGGAGGATTTGCCAGATGAAGGTAGATGTTTACGCCTTCAGACACACGTGAACGGGCAACTTCGCCAAGATGCTACAATGATGGATCTCATCTTTTCCATTCCTGAGCTCATCAGCACGCTCTCAGAGGGCCAGACACTGCAACCTGGCGACGTAATCGCCACCGGAACCGTGAGTTTATACGATCGCTTGCATGTTGTTTTGCGCTGATTCTGACGACGAGGAAAAGCCCGCAGGTGTTGGACTCGGCCTCAACCCACCAACTTATCTCAAACCTGGCGACGAGATAACCATTGCCGTCACGGGGCTGGGAAGCTTGAGTAACAAGGTTGCTGAGTTCGCCGAGAAGAATACGACGGCGGCACGGGTTCGGAATGAAGCTCGTGATGCGGCTTTCCGAATCACCAACGGGGAGAAGTTGGTCACAGGCCAAGTGAAGGTCGGCGCTAAATAGTTGGAAAGATGATCAACAACGTCGAGGGAGCTGAAGTGGAACAGCTGGCTACAATTGCCCCGCATACGACATCGTTCAGGGAACCTGGGGTGATTCCGAGTCTCAAGGTGTTATGATTCCCTGCAGACCTCCTTGTGAAGTTCAGGCTGTTTTTGGTTTATTGTTTCAACTAATGATATTCGACCCGACCAACAGCTTCAAGGGCACCTACCGAGATAGATAGCGCTTGCATGCAAAGTGGGGGGGGGGGGTGGGGTACACTTTTAGCGAGCCAATTGAAGACACCTAGTGTAACCGCGCGGCACCAAGCCATTCACCCACCTTACCCTTGAAGCCTTTCGACTTCCACTTCCACTTTCACTTTGGCTTGTTCCAAGAAAAGACATCTTGACAAGCTGGCGCCACTACTAGTCTCAAAACATAAACCGCCGCGATCTAAGAGTATTACCTCTCTTTCTTTCATAGTCTTCCTCTTTGCGTCTTCTAGCGACACTCTCTGCTGGCGACACTCCAGGCCCCGCTGCATGTCACCACCATTCGTCATGGCTTCACCACCACCAACACCCCCGCCGAAGAAGGGTACCATCCCCGAGACGGATTTCAGATTCCGTGAGACTGGTATTCCTTGCGAATGGGCCGAGTCCTATCGTCCTGGTGGTTTCCATCCTGTGCACTTCGGTGATGTGTTTGCGAACCGCTATGAAGTCATCCGAAAACTCGGAAATGGGTCGTTTGGCACCGTCTGGCTCGCCTCAGATTCCATGTGAGTAACAACCCCACAAGGAAGCTTCTACGCAGAATTACGAACAATGAGCAACTGATGAAATTACATGGTCTTCCCGATATGTTGCCTTGAAAGTTGAGGTTGCCGACCGACAAGAACCCAAAGAACTACCAATTCAAAAGTTTCTGGCCACCAAAACGAGTGGCGACTCGTTCTCCAAATGTGTCGTCGATCTTCTTGACTCATTTCAGCATGACGGGCCCAATGGCAGGCACCTGTGTCTCGTTCTTGAACCTATGGGTCCAAGCGTGTCTTCTATCCTCAACGCTCCTCACAAGACGTACGACCCGTTGAACCCCCCTGTTCGACGATTCACGAAAGGCAAATCCAAAAGGATCCTCCGTGACGTACTGTCAGGGCTTCATTTTCTTCATAGCAATGGCGTTGTACATGGAGACCTTCAGTCAGGCAACATACTTTTCACTCTACAAGACCTTTCGGGTGTTGGGCTTGACCAGCTGAAGCAAGATGAAGGCACCTCCAGGATTCATTAATTGCATTGTATTGACGGCAAAGAAGACAAATGGGCACCAAAGTATCTGGTGGTGTCCCAGCCTCTATCAGAATACACTGTACCAGACCCAGACAGTACTACAAAGCTTTCAGACCTAGGGGGAGGTGAGAATTCCGTCCGTCTACGTATCTAACCCACCCACCCCACTTACGAGCCACCCCCACATCCGAGCCATCCGAAAATGCCGCATCGTCAAGAACATCCCCTTTTTCAAACCATCA
>JASUDE010000455.1:0-38781 GCA_034509685.1 Colletotrichum cereale | reverse complement strand
GTAATAAACTCTGTCTGTCGTCTGATCCTCATCTGAGGATACTCGTACGTAGTCGCCATAGCTGGTTGCAATACACCTCGCCTTGGACCGTTACACCTACCTAGCTAAAGCTAATATCCCTCTAGCTAATAACCTTACTTCTAATAACCTTACTTTTACTACCCTTCTTTATACTCTTTTTTACTTATTATACTGTTAAATACACTACTACTAAAGCTACTATTAATTAAGGCACTTAAGAGATAATAGTAATAGAGTTACTAACTAAAGCCTTACTAAAAGTATAGTACCTAATTTCCCTTAAAATCTACATTATTCTACTATATATATATAAATAACTATACCTATTACTACTAACTTTACTATTAAGACTTTATATCTTAAAATACCTTTTTCTACTATCTTCTAGAATATAAGCTGCTTTTACTAGCTCTATTATAGCCCTTACTACCTTTATTAACTTTACTATTACTACTATTACTTTCTATAGTCTTATTACTAGCCTTTAGCCTATTAATAAGTAAGTAATTTATATTACTAGTATTACTAGTCCTCTTCTTAGCTATAAAATTTAATATAGCTATTAAAGCCCTTTATATAAGAATAGCTATAATTTAGGCTTAATAAAATAAAGAAGAAGCTTAGTAAAAAACTAATAAGTAAGTCCCTTATATATATAATCTATATATAGGTTATTACCTAAAGTACTTAATAAGATATATAAAGCTATTACTACTAATACTACTTTTAGTATATACCTAGCGTACCTATTACCTACCTTTATAGCCTCTATTATTACCTATAACTACCTTTACTAAAGCACTTATATTACTAGTCTAGCTATATTAACTACACCCTAGATATAGAGGAGGTAACCTACCTAGAGGTAAATCTTACGTTTACTAGTAACTTTAAGAATAAGAGAAAGAAATTTAATCTCTTTAGTAGTAAGTTAACTAGCTTTATAACTACCTACTACTACTACTACTATATTATAAAGCTACTTAGTACTATAGTTAAGATACTTTAGATAAGGAAGATAATAAGGAAGATAATAATAATAATATTAGCTATATAGTAGAGACTAGTCCTTAGGATAAAGATAATAATAAATTAATTTATACTAGGGAATATTACTATAACTATAAGGAATTATTTAGCTATATAAAGTAATAATATAGCTAGCTAGAAGAATTATACGCTTATATACCTAGCTAGCTATTATACTCCTAGCTATACTACTAGCCTACCTAGCTAGTTAAATATCTATACTTATACCTATACACCTAGCTAGTCTAACTATATAAATATTTATATACCTAGCTAGCTAGCTTACTAACAGACTATTATATAGCTACTTAATTATATAGCTAGCCTATATATTAGCCTAGCTAGCCTATATATTAACCTATATATTATCTACCTAGCTAACTAACGTATTATTAGCTAGCTTATTAGCTATCCTACTATTTATACCCTACTAGCTAACCTAACTATCTAACTAGTTAATATAACTATATAGATAGTAAAAAAGATTATAATAAAGATATAAATAGAGATAATATAGATATAGTTAGAGAATATACTAATAAAGATAAAAACTTTAACAACTATAAAGATAAATATAGTAAAAGATATACTAATAGATATTCTAATAATAGATATTCTAAGGAATATAGTAATAATAGTAACTATAATAATAACTATTAATTACTACTTAGGTATACCCTTTCTATAGTAGCTAGAATAACGCTATAAAAGCCTAAGATATATAGTTAGATTAGTTACTTTTACTATTATCCTATTTTATAAATATCTACTTTATTTATAACTATTATTTAGTTTCTTTACTTTTACTTACTTCTACTTTACTTTACCTTTACGCTATATTACTTTATAACGCTATTACGTTTCTTTCCTTTTTTTTTTTCTATTTCTATATAATTACTATATAATAATTATTTTATTCTAAGGGGGGTACTTATTATAAGATAAAGTAGCTATTATAGATTACTTAGCCTAGCTATAGATCCTACTAGAGATACTATAATCTACCGGTTAGCCGGCCTATAGTTAGTCTATAGGAGCCCTACCTAGCGCTAGCCTATAAGGGCTAGTACTACTAGCTGTAGCTTAGCTATTAGGTAGTTAACTAATCTATTACCTCTTTTCGACTGTATTATATAGCCTCTTTAGTAGTTAGTCTAAGCACTTTACCTCTAGCGCTTTATACTAATTAATAAAAGCCTAGTATAATTACCTAAGTTTCTAGCGTTTATCTTTTAACTTTAAAACTACGTTATATACCTATATATTCTTATTAGCTATACTATTATATAGCTACTTCTTTATAATAAGCTAAGTAACCCTTATTTAGTTATTTCTAAAGTATATATTTATATATATTACCTATTAGTAGCTTACTAATCTCTTTAGATATACTCCTATATAAAGCACTTTATTACTATTATTTCTATACTACTTAAGGTAAATTAGCTTATAAGCTTAAACTAAAAGTCTACTAGTTTAGCCTAGCTTCTTCCTTTATATTAAAAGAGTACTAATTACTTTCTCTAATTATCTAGTTAGTATTACTTAGGGGCTACCTACTAATTAGCTAGTACCTTACTATTAAGTAGTACGTTAGGGTTACCTCTATTTTAAAGTACTATAATTATCTCTATGTTTTTTTACTTTTAAGCCTTAAATATCTCTACTTATATTAAGGCTTATACCTAGGCTATAGTTATCTTTTTTATAACTTTATAGCTATAGTTAGTAATAATAAAGGTAGTAGTATCCCTTAGGTTATTACTTATAGTGCTTTAGGTATCCTTACTATTATAGTTATTCTAACTAATAGGATCCTAATAGGTTAAAGCCTTCTTAGTATCTATTATACTAGTTCCTTTATTATTTTATCTATTATAGGTATTATCCCCTTAGTAGATTACTAAGGTTCTTTTAAATACTATTATTACTCTACTAGTTAGTATACCTAAAGTTAAGTAAAGGTAAAAACGTATTATAGGCTAGGTTTATATAAAGTAGTAAAGTTACTAATAGTAAGTAGAGGTTAGTTAGTTATATTATTTCTACTTACCTCCTCCCCTTTAGGTAGGTAGTAGCTCCCTTTTTTCTATCTCCTAATTATCCCTTATTTAATTAATATATTCTAAGCCTATTAGTTAGGACGCTAGTAGTCCCCTAGGGCTTACCTAGTAAGCCCTATCTTAAGCCTACGTCTTCTAACCTTACGTAATCCCCTTTAGCTAGTAGACTAACTATCTAGTCTTAATATATTAGTAGAGGAGATAAATAACTTAGAGTTATTACTAAAGTCCTTATTATAGCTAGTGTTTACTTTATTAGTATTAATAACTATAGTGTCTATAGTATTATAGTTATTAATATAGTGTTAGTTTCTAGTAGTAAAGGTTCCTTAGGTAGTAGGGATGTTAACTAATTTAAAGGTAGACTTTAGGGGGTGTAATAACTACTAGGTCTAGGTCTAGTTAGTAGCCTTAGTAGTCTTATTATTAATAAAGGGGTTAAAGTTAATCTTATCTTAGTTTATAGGATTGTTAGAAATAGGTAAAAAACGCTAGGGATTTACTATAGTAGCTTACTATATAGTTTTTAGTAAAGTATATAAGAAGGGAGTATAAGTCTTATTATATTAATTTATAATAAGTAAGAGAAAAGTAGTAAATAGAAGTATAAAAGGTAGTAAAAAGTAAAGAAATTATAAGGTTTATATTTATAATAAATAGTATATAGAAAAGAGAAAAATAGAAAGTTAGTAGGTAGGTAAGTTAATATACTTTTTTCTAGCTACTAGCTATTAAAGGTAAGAAAGGTATAACTACCTATTATAAGTAGGTACTTCTTCTTCTCTTTTAAAAGGAAAAATAAACGTAGTTATTTTAGTAAAAACTATTATAAAAACTATATATCTTAATAAAGAAAAGTAAGCTAAAGGCCTTTCTATAAGTTATTATTACTCTTATTAAGAGAATAAATACTTTATTATTATTAAAACTAAATTAGGGACTATAGGATTCTTTAGGGTGTTTATAATACTTTATAAATCGCCTATAGACGTCTATAGTAAGGTCTAAAGGAAGTTAGCTAAGGCTAGTTTTTATCCTTACTTCTTTATATACTTAGTAGCCTAATTAATTAGTTATTCTTTCTTATAAGTCTTAATAAGGTTACTAGCGTTAGGCTTAAGATTCTTATAAGTTTTTTATATATTAAAAGCTAGTAAGTACTCTTTCTACTTAATAAGATACTTAACTAATAGCTAGGCTTTCCTTTAGGTTACTTTATAATTTATAATTCTCTTAACTTTATATTCCTTTATTCTATTAACTTTTACTAGTTTAAAAAGAATCTCTTTATAACTAAATAGGTCTTCTCTATCTAACGCTTTTTATAACTATATTATTAATACTACTAGGTAAACTCTTTAGTAGGCTAGTAAGTTAAGTTTATAGGCGCTAGGCCTAACTACTTAAGTAATATAGAAAGGTTTAGTACGCTATAGAGACTACTTTCTCTTAGGTTTTCTAGGTAGTAAATATCTTTTACTAAGGTAGAAGAATACCTTATTACCTATAGTAAAATTCACTAGGTAATAGTATTAGTTATATTACTTCTTTCTTATTACTCTTACTACGTTAATAAAAGTCTATACTTCTACTTAGTAAGTATTATATAATACGTTAATTAATTCTAATAGGATCCCCTCCTTACTAATATACTTTAATATAGTTCTAAAGTAAAACCTAAGTATTAGTTTATTTAGTAATTAACCTATTATTATAGTAAGTAAGTTATTAAGAGAGTATTAGAGGGATAGTAAAAAATTAATCTATAGTATATTAGAGTTAGTATATATATAAAAACAGATAGTAATCTTAACTATTTAATTTATTCTCTTACTCTACCTATTAGTCTAAAGGTAATACGTAGTAAATATAAGTAATCTTACCTTTAGGGCCTTAAAGATCTCTATTTAGACTACTAAGATAAACTTTAGGTTATAATTACTAATAATAGCGTTTAGTAGGCCTTAGTTATATAATATAAAGGTTTAAAGAAGTACCTAGGCCTACTAGTAAGCTTTATACTTAGTGTAACTTAAGATAAGTAAAACTTTCTTACTAAACTTATACGTTATAGTATAGAGGTAGTTAAATATATTAAAGTTAGGTAATACCTAGAAACTATTCTAAGTTAAAACTTTTAGTATATTAGTAATAAAGTCTATAGATATAGTATAATATAGAATACTAAGTATTATAATAGGTTAGAGAGATCTAATAGGTTTCTAGTAATCTATCTAGTTACCTTAGTATACTAGGTAATAGGTAATATACGTCTTAATAAGCTTTACCTTCTTATAGATATAGAGGTTCTAAAGTTTTATAAGTATTCTCTTATATCTAAAGTAAAACTTCTTATTATAAGTAAGAGTAAAGACTCTTCTTACTAAAGGCTTTAGAATATAAAGTCTTTTTATTCTATCTATTAATATATAAAATATTAATCTATAGTTATTAATTTCCTATAAAAGGATAGCTACCTAAGGTTATTATTACTTTTCCTAAGGTAGTTATTAGTCTCTTTTTACTTTATCTAGAGTTATATAGTTACGTCTATCTACTTATATTTACTAAATCTAATTCTTTAGATTCCTTAGCTTTTTATTACTTTAGTATCTCTTAACGATTTCCTATATAAACTTATTATTAACTTATACTATAATTATAGTAGCTTTCTTAGGTTTTAAAGGTTTATTACCTATATACTATACTATAGCTACTATATCTATATTATTATTATTATTAATATTTATAAGTTTATTCTTATAGGGGAAGTACTTAGATAGGTTAGGTTAAGTAACTAGTAGTTAGGAAAGTATATTTAGTATAACGTTTAGCTTACCTAGTATATAAAAGATCTTTAGGTAGTATTAGGAGAGGTAGTTAGTAGCGTTTATAAGCTTAAGATTTACCTTATTTAAGTTAAAGATTTTTAGTAATATATATATAATAATTCCCTTAGCTACTATATAGTCTATAAGAATATTAACTTTATAGTAGTTAAATTACACTAGTTTTTTAAGCTTCTTTATAGCCTATATAATAGCTATAATTTTAGCTTTTATAATACTAAAACGTTTCTTTATTACTATTATAAATTAAAAAAAAAAGATAGGTTTAATATATTCTATTTTTATATTAATACTAGGTATATCCTGACTATTTTAGTTATAATCTAACTAGAAAACTATAAGCTTAAATCTACTAATATATATATTAATCTTAAAGAATAGTAGTTTCTTAGGGTTATAGTAATATTATATTACTTAGTTATAAAGTTTCTTTTATAGTATGTTTTATATATTAATCTCCTTAGGTAAAAGGTTAAATATCTCCTTTATAACGATTTTTACTCTTACCTAGCGTATAGTGCCTAGCTTAATAACTTTATTTTATTTTAGTTAGGCTACTAATTTTATCTTTTTTTCCTAAAGAGGTAATATAATTATATTAAACTAAAGTAATCCTATATAAAGCTAGCTACTTATCTTAAGATATATCTTAAGGTTATATAAACTATATAGGAAAACTAGCTTTTTAAACGTATAAATATAATTATCTATCTTATAGATACTCTTACTATCTATAACGTAACTAAGAAGCTTTATACTAAAGAAGCTAGTAAAAGACTTCTTTATATTAATATAGATTTAGTATTTATTAAGGATATTTAAAACTATCTCTATATACTAAAGGTACTCTTTATTAGAGTTACTAAAAATTATAATATCGTTAATATATATATAAATAAAGTGTTAATACTTAAAGAATAGGTAGTTTATAAAGCGCTAAGTGTATACTAGGGAATTCTTAAATTCTATAATAGTAACGTTAGAATACTTAAGTCTATAAGGACTAATTATTACTATTCTATCCTAGTACTTAGAGTATACACTAAGCTAGTAAAAAAACCTAATAGCGTTAAATATTATTATATACTTCTTACTTTTTAGACAGCTTATAATTTTATTTTAGTTTAGAAGAAGATAAATATCTAGACTTACCTACTTATTAAGGGGTTATATATCTATAACTACTTAACCTTTATCCTTTTTCCTATTTATATAGTATTTCTATATAATAAAGAGGGGGTATATAATAAAGGTAAAGCCTTATTACTAACTAATCTTTTCTAACTTATGTTATTTATTCTAATAGGCGTTAAGGAACTCTATATCCTTAAGACCTAATAGGAAAACCTAAATATTCTACCTTTAGTTTTACTACTTCTTAATAAGGTTAATCTTTATATAATCCTTATTAGGAATAGGTACTATCCCTCTATTATAGTAGATATAGTATTTATTAAGTATTACCTTTATCTTACTAGTAAACTCCTTATTATTTATATAAATCTTTATACTATATTTATTAACTATTACTAAATATATCTTAGGCTTTATTATACTATATTTTAGTATTTCCTTTAGTATTAATATATCCTATAGGGTTTTCTTAGCGTTATCTACTCTTATAGTAAACTCTCTTATAGTATCTAGGAATTTATTAATAACGTTAAGGAAATTTACTAAATTACTATAAGTAATAGTATTTAGTGTATCCTTACTAATTACCTAGGTAGTCTTTTTACCTTAGTTTAAAGTAATTTATACTACCTTTATACTTTTCTTAATAGTTATTAGTTCTACTATATTATTATATACTAGTATAACTTTTAGGGTTTTTAAATTAGTAATAGCGTTAAGGATATATATATATTTAGAGTATATATAGTAGAGTTACTACTTCCTATCCTTTATAAATCTCTCTAGAAGGTTAATAAAGTTTATAAGGAGATACTTAAGTTCTTTTAGCTTAATAGTTACTATAAACTAAGAAGTAATCTATTATAATACTAAGTAGTAGTATTTAACTATAGTAGGGATTATTATATTATAAGAAGATTAGAGTTTTACTTACTTCTTATTAAAATCTACTACTATACTATAGTTATTATAAAATAGTATTTCTAAAAGTAATTAGGCTAAGAGTTTCTTTATAACTCTAGCTATTATTATAGTATAAACTTTTACTTTTATACCTTTTACTATACTAATAATATATATATTAAAAGTAATATTTTCTAAAAGTATAAAAGATAACCTAACTATACTTACTTTTTATAGCTTTATAAGTAAAAACCTTAGATTCTTAGTAAACTTTTTTACTTACTCTTACTTTACTAAGATAACTAATACTTCTATATTAATATAGATAAAGTAGTCTTCTAAATTCTTATTAGTATACACTTTAATCTAAAGATAGGTATACTTATAGTATCTATATTTCTTATTAGGTTTAATAACTACCTTAAAGACTTCTTTTAGTTAAAAGGTAAAATTAGTAGTATTATTATATTAGTTAATTTCTTTATTAGGTTTTAAAACTATATCTTTTAAAAAGGCTAATAGTATAAAAAGCGTTATTATTATAGCTAAAGAGTTATTATCTAAAGGCGTTTAAGTAAGGTACTTTTTAATCTTACTTTATAATAAAATATAGTTATTACTAGGTTTAATAACCCTCTCTTATTCTTTAGGTAATAGCGCCTCTTACTTTAATAAGGTAGCTATAAAGTTTATACTCTCTATCTTATATAAAGGAACTTCCTTAGTGCTTCTAAGAATATACCTATTATTAATAAGTTTATTAATATAAGTCTAAACGTTTTTATTATTTTTCTATATAAATTATACGTTATTACGCCTATTAATCTTTTAGGTATAATATACGTGTTATTTCTATTTACCTCCTTACTTAACTTCCTACTAAGGTTATTAATTTTTTATATAACGTTTAGTATTATTCTAGTAGTCTTCTTTCTAGTAGTTATTATAGGATTAGTATCCTCTATAGTTTCTATAGTAATTTCTATAATATCTATAGTTATCTTAACTATACTAATTATTTTTACTACTTAATCTTTAGAATATAGTCTCCTCTTTATTATCTTTAGAGGGGTCTTTATTATAGGGTTTTAGGTAACTAGCTTATAAGGCTTTTAGGTAAACTATTACGTTTCCTTAGTGTATTATATCTTTACTATTATAGTTAGTAGCGTTATTAATATATACTAGGTTATATTAGAATTTAAGCGCTACGTCTTATAGTACTTTATATTATTTCTTAGTATAAGTAATATATTTATTTAAGGAGTTATTATCTTTAGGCTTATAGAGGAACTATTTAAGCTATAAGGTAAGGTTATTATAAAACCTTATTAGCTATTAACGTTAGGTTTAATCTCTTTATACTCTTATATACTTAAAGTAGCTTTAAGTAAATATATAAATATTACTTTAGCTATTAATTTTCTCTATAGTAAAGTAGTTTTTCTAAAACTACTTTTTAGCGTTTACTAAAGTAAAGCTAAAGCGTTCTCTAATCTATTAAGTAATAGTAGCCTATTTTTACTATCTTAGCTATTACTATTCTTTAGTAATAAGTTAAAATTCCTACTAGTTTTAAGCTTATCCCCTAAGGTATTAGTAAATTATCTAACTAAAGTACTATAGTAATAAAGTATTATAGTATACTACCTTAATAGCCTAAGTCTATAACTTTACGTTATAGTAGTAAGTTATATAGTAGTTATAAAAAATAAGGTTTAGTAAGTAACGCTTTATATTAGTATTTAGCTAGAAAATACTAACCCCTATAGGTATTTATAAATAGGTTAGAGTATATCTTAGGGTATTTATACTATTAGATAATATTCTAAAGATTTATATTTAGTATACTATAGTATAAAAAAATATATTTATAAACTAAAATATATCTAGTAGTAGTATTAGTATTACTACTAAATAAAAAATATTTACTATTAGTTATTTTTACCCTCCTATAGGTATTAATAACTAAGGAGTTAAAATCCCTAGCTATTAGGGAGGTAGGTAGTAAGTAAATACTTATATTTACCTTACTATTATATCTAATAAGGTAGAGTACGTTTTTTATATAAAGACGTTTAGTAGTATACCTAGGTATAGTAGTATAACTAAAGGTATTAGGTATATAGCTAGTCCTTAGGGGTAAGGTAGCGTGTATACTATCTACCCTAAGGGGGGGGGTTAATAAGCTAGACCTAGTAGTATCTAAGTAGGCTAAAAGCCTAGTATACCTAGTCTATAAAGGTAGTAACCTATACTAGCTAAGAAACCGCTAGGTATTAAGAATTATATTAAGAAAGGTAGTTATTAAACCTCTATAGCTAGTAGTAATAAGGTTTACTATTCTTATATATTATATTATAATAAAAGGGGTTAAATTAGCTAGCTAGCTATTTAGTATTATTCTATTAGTAGGCTAGTGTTTTACTTAGGTAGGCCTATAATTTTTAGTTTTTTACCTTTTAGTAAATACTATATTATATTAGAATCTTTTAATACTTTAGGTAGAGATACTATAGGAGGGCTATCCTTATATCTATTATAGAATTCTCTTATAGTCTTATTAACCCTTAAGTTAGATTATTAAGGAAGAATTTTCCTTAGGGGTTTTAAAACCTACTTAGTTATCTTTCTTTTTAGTATAACTAGGTTTTCTAATAACTAAGAGGTTTAGGAATTTATTTATAAGAGTAGTATAAGTAATCTATTAGTAAATAATCTTAAGGAAACTACTAGGTTTTATTTTATATTATTAATAATCCTTTTTACTATCTTAATAGTAGATTTAACTTAGTAGTTATTATTAGTATATCTATTATCTAAGTAAAAGTCTATATTTTACCTATTAGTTTTATAGTATAGTATATTACTATTAAACTTTATAAATATAAAGTTAAAGATATTATTTTATAAACTTTTAGAAAAACTTCTTATAACTTTATATAATAGGAACTATTTAAGCTATATATATAGTTACTATAACTTAGTAATATACCCTAGCTAAAAAACCTTACTTATACTACTTTTAAAGTTTTAGAACTTCTATTAGGGTAGAGGTGTATCTTCACCTTAAGTTAGTAAAAAAAAAGAAAATATTATAAGGTGTAAACTAAAGTAGTTATACTACTACTTAATATAGCCCTCTTAGTAGCTATTCTAGATCTAATAGGAATAGTTAGGCTATAATAGTAGTAGAGTATTATACTAGCGTTTTATAAAGTAATATAGTATAAAGGTAAAAAATAATAGAAGTAAGTAATAATAAGGAAACTAAATAGAGGTTATAAAATAAAAGGTAGGTCTTAGAAGTAAAGTATTATTATAGTTAACCTTCCTACTAAAGGAGGTTAATAGCGTAGAGGATTATATACTCTATAGGTATATAAATATATATATACCTATAGGGATATCCTCCTCTAGCCTATTTATCTACCTTATTTTATAATAGAGAGAAATATATAAAATATAAGAGAAAGGTAATAGATAATATAGTAGATTAATAGTAACTTTTTTTTCTATATTTTAGTATACTTAGGATAAGTGTTTCTTCTAAAGGGGGGTACTTATTATAAAATAAAGTAGGTAAATAGGCTAGAGAATAATATCCCTATAGGTATATATACCTTTACATACCTATAGAGTATATAATCCTCTATACTACTAATCTCCTCTAGCTAAAAGGTTAACTATAAAGATATCTTAGCTTTAAGACCTACCTTTTGTTTTATAACTTCTATTTAGTTTCTTTATTATTACTTACTTCTATTATTCTTTACCTTTATACTACGTTACTTTATAAGATACTAATATAATACTTTATAACTATTACAGCCTAGATATTCCTATTAGATTTAGAATAGCTACTAGGAGGGCTGTGTTAGTATACCTAAGTAAGTGTTAGACTAGCTAGTAGTAATTTAAGTAGGGAATTAGCTTTATCTAACTACCTTTAAAAACTACTATATAGAATAGGCCTTTATAAAAGTAACTATAACCCTTAAAACTTAGTAGTAAAACTACTAATTTATAATTAACGTAATAGGTAATAATAGGTAAAGGTAAAGTTAAAGCCTATAGGCGTTATTTAAAGCGTTTATTTACTAATTATATATTAACCTAGAACTATAAGAGAGACGCCTATATAGTTAGCTTTATAAGGCTTATTAATAGACTAACTAGTTACCTCTATAATTCTTTACTAAATAGTTAGTAATACACTAGGCCTTTAGTATAAAGGACTTTAAAGATAGTAGGCTTTTAGCCTTTTTATTTTTCTACTACTTATAATAAGGCTTATAAAAGGCTTTAGTTAGGTAGAAGTATAACTTATAGTGCCTAAGAGATATTACCTTTACTATATAGCGATTATAGGAGCTTTAGCGTAACTAAGATATAAGCCTAATAATACTAGCTATAAAAGCTAAAGATAAAAGCCTAGCAAAAGACTACTAAGGCGTTACTAAATAGCTAGTAACTAAGAAACTCTACTTTAACGCTAATTATATTAAGTATAGTAAGAAAAGCTATATAGTAAATAACTATTATAGTAAAAAGGTATACTTAAAGTACTTTAAAAAAGGATATATAGAAGTAATCTATTATACCCTAACTACTTAAGTTAATACTATATATAATACTAGATACTAGAAGGTAGTTAACGTATATAGAGATAAGGATAATAGATACTAAATTAACTAGTAATAGCTTAGTAATAGCTTACTAAGCGCTTAGTAAGAATATCTACCTATAAGGATAGTATTAAATACACCTAATATTAGTAATAGCTAAAAGAAAGCACCTAAGAAGTTAAAGACAGCTTACTAAATACCCCTTAAGGTTAACCCTATTAATTATATCTAAAGGTTAAATCTATAATATAAATATAATATATATATAATAAAAGATAATAGTAATGGCTTACTAATAGCCTAGTAATACGTTAATTAGTAATAGTCTAAAGCACCTAAAGTAACTAGTAATAGACTAAGGTACCTAAAAGAGGCGTATTATAGGATTAAAAGAAGTACGCTTTATACCTATTAGTAATAGCCTTAGGGACTAAGCCCTTTAGAAGGGGGGATAATTATAAGGATATATTAGTTCTTTAGTCCCTTAGGTTAAATAGCGGCATACTATAGATTAGTTAGTAAGCCCTTAGTAAAAAGCCTAGCCTAGCTACTAGAGATAATACCCCTTAGCTAGCCTAGCCAGTTAAGGAGGTTAAGTTGAATTCTATATCTATACCTATACCTATCTATTTCTTTCTCTAGCCTAGTGCTTTTAGCTAGACCCTTATATAATAATACTAGCTCTATTAGTTAGTATTTTACTATTGTCTATTAGGTTATTTTCTATATTATTTTCTATATTATTTTCTATATTATTTCCTATATTATTTCCTATATTTCTTTCTATAATACTACTTATATTATTTTCTATATTTCCTCTTATATTATTTCCTAAATTATTTCCTATAGGCTATAGACTATAAAGAAGTAACTATAGCCTATAGTAACTTCTTATCTAATATTACTATATTATTCTTTAAAGTATATATTCTAAAGTAAATACACTAAATAGAGATATAAATAACTAAAATATACTTAAATATATTTATTATATATTTAATATAATTACTTAATATATAGTGTAATATATTATAATATTATAAATATTAATATATATAATATGTATTTATAATATAATAATACACCTTATATTATAATTATAATTATATATAATATAATAACGCCTTATATTACATTATTACAAATATATATATTTGTAATAATTTAATATATAATATTTTAATACTCTAGTAAGTATAGTAGGCATAGTAGGCTTAAGAATATTAAAGAGGCTTTTAGGCTTTTTATGTTTATAAGTAAGAGAAAGCTACTAGTTATCTATTAAATTAAGTAGTAACTACTAAACCTTTTACTAACTATACTAATAATTAAAAAGAAGCTTTATATATAATAACTTATAAAGGATTTTATTAGATATTATAAATTAACTAAATATTAGTTAGTATTATATTTTAGAATAGTAGAAAACCTATATCCTAAGTAGAAAAGTAATAAAAAATAAAATTAAAAAACTTATATTTAACTTAATAAAGGTATAAAGAGGGAAGAAAAATAATAATAACTAAGTAGCTATAAAGAATAGTTATTTAGCTAAGTTAGTCTTAGATATTTAGTAGCCTTACCTTTACTTCTTCCTTAATAATAATAGTAATAAAGCACTTTAGAATCCTCCCTCTCTTTACTATTTTTAGCTATTTATAGTCCTTTTATCTTTATTAGTACTTAAAAGACACTCTTTAAGGGGCTATTATAAAAATAAAAATTAATTATTTAGTTACTTAAATAATTAGGGGGTATATTATAATAGCTTTACTTATAACCTTTACTATATAAGATACTTATACTTTAGAATAACCTTCTTATATACTAGTATATTAAATACTATCTAAAACGTCTTTCTCCTCTTTTTATCTATACTATAACTTATACTATATTATTTATTACTTATATATTTTCCCTATATATAGGGTAGTCTCTTCTATATATCTCTGTTTATAGTATTAAGCCTTTTGTTGAATTCAGTAGGTTATAGGGGTAAAATCTCAGTCTATTATCTTATGTCTTCTGTTTTATTCCTCTACCTTATGGCCGAAATTCACTATTGAATTTATCCCTTAAGGGGTAAATAGTAGTAAATCCGTAGCCTCTTATTAGCCTAATTCCCCTATAAAGTAGGGTATATTACCTATAGATTCCCTAGCACTTCGCTATACACTACTATGCTATTTTACTAAATTTAACACACCCCCTTAGGGCTGCTTAGCTCTATAAGGTAATAACCTATAATAGGGCTAGCCTAACCTTACTTTATATAGTATATTTCCCTTCTATATTATTAATATCCTATACGTTATCTTTTACTATATTTACTTTCTATTTTAATTTATCTTTCTCTATTCTATATATATAATTTACTTTAATCTATACCTATTAATTACTTATATATAATTACTATATAAATTTAGTAAAAGGTTATACTATAAGCGCCTTTATTATTCTATCTACTATTATTTTAGTAAACTACTAATACTTTATAATAATCCTCTCTTTAGTAACTTCTTAGTGTAGCTAGTAGTTATAAATATCTATATAGTAAAGCTTTATCTATAGCTAGATTATCTTAGTACTAATAAGGCGTATAGTCTACGTATTATTATAGTTAATTTAAACTATAGGTTACTTTATAGCCTCTTTACTAGGTAATAGTTAGGCGCTAGCCTTACGTTTTATAAGTAGTTTTACCCCTAGTATAGTAATTAGTTAACTAGTAAAGAGAGCTTCTTTTATAGTAGAAGAAAAAGCTAGAAGCTTTACCTTAGTAGTTAACGTTATAATAGTATTTTACTTATTAGCTTACTATATTACTATTCCTTTAAATAACTTTATTACTACTACCTATAAGCTCTTTCTATTTAGGTTATTAGTAAAGCTTACGTTAGTAGATACTTTAAGGGTGTTATTATAGCTACCTTTATCTATACTATATATAAAGTAAAAGTACTAAGAATAGTAAAGATAGTTTAGTATATAGTCTACTACTTATTAGTAAATATCTTTAGGATTATAGTTAAATTATGCTAACTAGCTTACTATAAAAGTAATATCTAGCTAAGTTACTACTATAGTATATAAGATTATCTCTATTTTTTACTAATAGTAAGTAACCTTCTATAAAGAGGTAATTCCTCTATAAGGTAGTAACTCTTCTTTACCTATTAAAGTTAATTTTAATATATTATTTCTATATAGTAACTTTATAGCCTTTTTATAATATACTAACTATAATAGCTAAAGACGTTTTATAATTTAATTATATAGTACTTTAATACCTAAAAACTACTAAAGTAGCCTACTACCTTTAAGGTAATATTATCTTTAGAGGGCTACTATTACTTCTTAAGTAGTAGGCTTATCTTTATAGTAGAAAGTAAGTATATAGTTATTTATATAAAAGAAGAATATAAGGCTGTTTTTTATTTAGTAGTAATTCTTACTTACTATATAGTAAAACCTAAGCTTATAAAGGCTTTCCTTAAAGTGCTTTTACTATAGTAATAGTAATTAGTAGAGGCTGTATAGCGCTTTCTAAAGCTAGAGAATTTAGCCTATATAGTAATAGCCTAGTAGTATCTCTATATATATAGTTTTATTAATTTCTATATAAATAAAGGCGTTTACTATATTATATTAGAGAAGCTTTAAATTAAATTATATATTAATTACTATTAGTATTTTAAAAGACGTACCTATAAGTATAGCTATATAAGTATTATATAGATCTTTTACCTATTAATTACTATAAATTACTAGCCTTACTTTAAATTTAGTAAGTCTACTATACTTATTTAGCTTATAGGTATATACCTATTAGTAACTAAGTACTTAGTGCTTTATAGCTTCTTTTTATATTACTTTACGCTATAATTGTAATTCTTTATAGCTATATAGGTAGCTTTTTTCTACTTCCTTAAATTTACTTTTATATAGGTGGTTTTTTAACTTACTATATAATAAAAGGGTGTAAAGTGTTTACTAATAAGTACTAATTAGGTTCTTTACCTATATATAAAGGTAATTAGTCCCTATAGTAGTTAAATTACCTATTATTTACTTATAGGTTACCTTAGTAAGAAAAGCCGCTTTAAATAAGGTTTATAGGATATTTACTTTTAATTTACTAAGGCTTATAGTAAAGTCTATACTTTTCTTACGTCTAAAAGTATTTTATATATATAAGGTAGAAAAAGGCAGTATATTTACTAATATATTAAACGTAAGCTAAGTAGAAAAAGGTAGTATGTTTTTTACTAATATATATATAGTAGGTAAAGTAAAAAAAGGTAGTATATTTTTTACTAATATATATATAGTAAGTAAAGTAGAAAAAGGTAGTATGTTCTTTACTAATATATATATAAGTAAGGTAGAAAAAGGTAATATATTTACTAATATTAATAGTATATTTACTTATAAGGTAGAGTTCTTTATATTATTATTATAATCTTTTATAGTATTTACTTATAAAGTAAAGTATTTTATAGTATTATTATAATCTTTTATAGTATTTACTTATAAAGTAAAGTATTTTATAGTATTATTATTACTTTTACCCCCTATATTAAGCTTTACTAAAGCGCTAAAGAATACAGCTAGTAGTAATAAAGGAGGCGTTAGCTAAGAAGTAAAAGTTACTTATAAATATCTATACTCCTTCTTAAGAGCTTTATAGTTACTTAGTGTAGCCTTAGTGTGCTATCCTTTAATAATATTACCTTCTTCCTTATTAATTTCTTTAGCCTATAGGGCTAACGCACTTTATATAATAAGTTATTTAATCTATACCTAAATAGTAGTAAAATCCTAGTCTTATAGTTTATTAAGTAAGTAGTTAATTAACCTATTAAATTTCTCCTTTTTATTAAATATTATATTATATATAGTAAATACCTTATTCTTAATAGAATACTATATATAGTATAAATTACTTAAAGTATAACTAATTAAGTAACTAATCTATACTTATAGGGATAACTTCTTCTACTTATTACGCCTAAGTTATATATTAGCTATTAAGGTAAAAGCTTAGTAGCTATACGCTTATATATAGGAAAGGTTAGGCTTTACGTATAGATTTATAATATTAGTAAATAGGTTAAAGTATAAATACTACACTTAATATAGGGATTTCTACCTCCTAACTACTAATAGTATATAGTTATATAGGTATGTTACTACTATATATATCTCTAGCTATAGGGCTTTAGGTAATTTTATATTAGTTCTTATATATCTTACCTTAAGGTAGATAATTATAGTAATACGCTTAGCTACTTTATTTTACACTTAGGTATTTAGCACTAAGTACTTTATAGTTACCTTATAGGTAGTAATTATCTTTATTACTTACTTATAGTAAAGTATTTCCCTATTAGTCTTAATAACCTTTACCTATATACTATAATTCTTCTTAAGATATATAAAGAACTTACGTAGCGTCTAGTTAATTATATTACTTTTATAGTCTTATAAGTAGAAATTCTATAACATTCCTAACGCGTAGTTACTAATAAGTATCTATAAGGTATATCTACTATACCCCTTAGTAAATATATAGAAATTAATTACTATTTAGTTACTAGGTTTTATAATATTTACACTTTTATAAGGCTACTACTACACTTAGCGCTTTATTTTACTAAGTCTATAGGCTATATAGTTATAAATTATTATACTATAGCTATTAGTTATTTATACTCCTTAGGTAGTATTAGTCAATTAGTAGAGGGCTACTACACCTAGATACCTAAGCTAGTAGTGCTATAGCTTTATATCTCTACGTATAGGTTTTCTTTATATTACTATAGTATAGTAGTACCTTTTCTATAGTAGTAGAGGCGTATTATTAGTACTCCTCTATAAGATAAACGTAGCTATATTATTAGATTCTATAATAAGGTAGTATTTAAGTATATATTAATTATTCTTCTTAGTAATATACCTAATTAATAAGTAGTTAGATTAATAGAGGTAGTTATTTCTTAAGCTAGTATCTTACTAAATACCTATCTTCTTTAGTTAGTTAAAAGAGATAAGGTTTATAGTAAAGTTATAATAAAAGATTACTTTATAAAGGTGTATCTTTACTAATTTATTATTACCTTTTATATATACTTTAGCTATTCTATATCCTTTAATTACTATAGGCTTTATACTTACCTAGAGGTAGTCTCTTATAGCTACGCTATATAAGTCTTTAAACTATATAGGGTTATTAAACACGTAATTAGTTACCTTTGAATTAAGTAGTACTAACTCCTTTAGTATATATATTAGTAGTAAGAAGTAAAAAGCTATAGGTACTATTACTTAGTAGTAACTATATAGTTACTCCCCTTATTAGTAAATCTTTTATACCTTTTCTATAAGATATAGTAAATTATTAAGTTACTTTTTAACTTACTATTTTTACTACTAAAGTTATAGCTTTTCTTTATTTTAGTAAAAAGGGCGCTATTTCTTAAAGATATACTAGTATTTACTTAGATAGTAAAATCCCTTATAGGCTTTATACTTATTACTATAGTGTAATTTATTACTATAGCTATCCTTTTAGTAATATTACTTTTTATATAGTAAATCTTTATAGTTACTATATAAACCTCTAGTTATAATAGTTAGGCTAAAAGCTTTATAGCTAGCTTAGCTATAAGGCGTATTATTAATTATAGTTTTAAAGGTCTTATAGGCTGCTTTTAGTACTTTACTTTACGTTAGCTAATTAATATTTATATTAGTAGCTTTTACTATAGTAAATACGTTTATTTATAATAATAATAGGCTTTACTAAAGGATTTACTAAAGCTTTATAAACTAAAGCTTTAGGCGTAGTAAAGTTACTATTTCTATACACTTAAGAGCTTTATATACGTTATCCTACTTAGTTAACTACACTTTAGTTTTCTTTTTTATTATAAGGTGTTTTTATATAGCCTTTTTATAAACCTTCTTATATTTACTACTAGCTATTACGCTTTTTTTATATTAGTTAACGCCTATAGCGTTTATAAGGTTAGTTATCTATTATATAAAGTTTTTACTAAAGTAGTAGCACTAAGTAAAGAGGAAGTCTATAACTAATTAGTAAATTACCTTTTTTATATTAGTAAATTACTTCTTCTATTTCTTATGTTTCTTTACTTACTTAGTATATTACGCCTACTTAAGTTTAAAGACTTTATAGTCTTTATAGCTAAGGTCTATTAGTTATTTAGCTTTTGCTTTTACTAAAATATTTATAGTCCCTAAGGTAGTTATACTAAATCGTATAGCTTAGCTGCTTAGTCTATTACTTATAATAGGTTAGTATTCCTTATTAAAGTTAGATATCTTAACTTTATATAGTAGCGCTAATTTAGTAGTAATTAATAGGCGTAAAGACTTTACCTCTAGGTTAATAAACGCCTATATCTTACTATCTTTAGTGTAGCTATAGATCTAGTTAATCTATAGTAGCTAATCGCTCTTTAAGTATAGAATTATTACTTTCTTAGTAGTATATATTATAATAGAGGGGCACTTTAGCTATTATAGAAGCGTATATTAGACTGTTAATTATTAAATTTAGTAGGTTATAGGGGTAAAATCTTAGTCTATTATCTTATGTCTTCTGTTCTATTCCTCTGCCTTATGGCTGAAATTTACTATTGAATTTACTTGGGGGTGCTAGGTTTTAGGAAAAGTTAAACACCCCCTACACGTAGGGGGTGAAAAAATGGGGGTTGTAGTGAGAAAATAGGGGTTGCAGCCTGTCCCCACCTAGTCTCACTTTTTATTATTTTCTCACTAAAATAACTAGAAATTAAGACATAATAAGGACAGATTTTAATACTACTTAAACCTATAACCCTAATATACACTATATACACTATTTAATATACCCTACTAAAGTGACTATAATATAACTATTGCTAAGAAGCTTACTAAGAGGGTCTACGCAGCCTAATAACAAGCCACTTTTGGCCCTATAACTAGAGGGTTTGCAATACTATCTATCTGCTAGCTTACCTAGGATAATAATATATTAGATACCTCTATTTACTAGTACCTCTACGCCCTCTAGGCTAGATGAGACCTCCGTCTAAGCCTGGCGGAGCCTAGGCGACTGCAGCTGTTAACTGAGGCTGTAGACGCCGCCCTTGCGGCCTTTATGATATAGCTTTACCGCACTAGCTTCCCGGCTTAACCTTTATAAGTAGAGGAGACTGCTAGCTTCCTCTACAGCCTCTAGGGGCAACCGGCCGTTAGCAAGCATTTCCTCTAGGGCTAGCTTACTAATTATCTAGAGCTTAAGCGGAACAGTGTCATCCGACCTATAGAGGTATACTAGAAGGGAGTAGAGCTAAACCTAGGTCTAATAGAGGACTTCTTCACCTAATACCAAGGCTAAGTCTATAATAATAACCTTAGGCCCTCTAAAATATAGAATACTAATAAATTAGGCTGCTGTATTAGCTGCTTTACTAACTAGGTCTACGTTATACTCCTTTAGCGCCTAGTAAAATATAGTTGCTAGCTAGAGGTTATTAATCTAGCTAACTGAGAGTTATGTATGCTTGTTAGCTGTAGTAACGCTATAGGTAATACTATACCTATATATATAATATTTAAAATATGGCCTATTACTGCGTAGGCTAATTATTAGATCTAAGAAGGCGTACGCTTTACCTAGTTAATAATAGGCTTCTTAAGTAGAGATATTATAGATAACTATATATAGCACTTTAATACTAAGTTATATAAGCACTTAGCTAAGTATATACATATAGGCTACCTATTAGGCAACTATTTTAGAGTAGATGTATATAGTTAAACCTAGTATACTAAGGAGTATAAACTCCCTAATAGAGAAGTACGCTACTTATCTAGAGAGTATTATAACTATTATAATACTCTTAAGAAGGACTAGTAACTACACTATCTGCTTCTATTAGATAGATTTACTAGTTATATAAGCATTAAGCTTATAGAATACTGTATTAACTTTAATATTAATATTAGGTTTTTTCTGCCTTATATAACCTATTTTCTCTAACCTATAGATGTAGGCGTCTTCTAACTATTTAAGAAAGCCTAGTAATAGGTGCTGCGTAATTATATACGTAGAGGTAACCTCTTATTCACCTAAAGGGACTTTATTAAAGCACTAAATATTATAACTACAGCTGCTTTTAAAGTAGTATATATTATAAAGGGGGTTAAGAAGTTAGGTATATAGCTAATACGTAATGATATTATCTTTAGCTAGTTAGTAAAGAAGATATAAGAAAGTAAGGCTAATATACTAGCCTACCTTATATGCTTTTTACTACATAAGGACTACTTTAATAAGGCTATAATTACTACTAAATATATAGAGCAAAAGTATAGATCTAAATAGAGCCTGTATTTAAAGAAGGGATATAAGATAATTAAGGAGGTAATTAGTAAGGGAGCTTTTACCTATAAGTATAGGGAATAGTATATTAAGGACTGTAACGTAAGGTTATTAGTATTATAGAAAAAGGCTGTATTTTAGTAAGCTGTTAAGCTAGCACACTCCTTTATAACTAGTATTACTATTACTAATATATAAGAGGTATGTAAGAAGTAAGTTACTAAGTATACGCAAGCAGAGATATGTTACTAGTAGGCTACTATTTAAAGGATTGCTTGCTAGTAAGAAAAAGAGGTCTGTTAGTAGTATATAGCTACTAAATATTAAGTAGTAAATAGGTGTATAAAGCGACTATCCTTTAAGTAGTAGTTATAGTATATAGGTAAGGCTAATAACTATATACTATTTGATTTAAAGGACCCTTACTAGTATAATAAGTAACTAGAGTAATTTACTATTAACCTTAACCTAGCCCCTCTACTATAAGATATACTTAATTGATTTAAGTATATAGTAAGGCCTCTAAGTTAGTGTGATATAGGCTAAGTACTAGTAGATGCTATAGTAAGGGTAGTAGTAGAGGATTTTAAACCTAAGGACTTTAAACACATTAATGACCCTGTTAAAGACGACGATATCTAAGCAATATCTAGTAGTGAATTAGTCAGTATATCTAGTAATAAAGATAATAATAGGGATACCTAACTATTAGCAATACTATCTTTAATACTAGAGGTATATATAGTAACATCACAAGTATTAGCACTATATACGTTGCGATATTACTAAATAAAAGTAGGGATAGATGCCTAGCGTGCTATAGGTTTAATAGATAATAATTGTTGAATTAGTACTTAAGGGCCCTTAATGGTTAGATCCTGCAACAAAGCCAGGAGCTCTACTCTTTTGCAAATTTAATAATTAAGAGTCTCATTCGCTTAGTGGCTCTGCGTAAAGCAACCTAAACTACTAATCTTAAGCACCTGTATTTAAATCTTAGTTAAGTTAAGGAAGTAGCAACAGGGATTCCTTCGTAGTAAGCCTAAATCTACAATTAACATGGAGGGATATGCAGCACAGGCCCTCTGGATTATAAACTAGCTCTAATAGAAGTCTGGCACCTTCTGTGAAAGCTGGGGGGGTGTGTTGAATTAGTACTTAAGGGCCCTTAATGGTTAGATCCTGCAACAAAGCCAGGAGCTCCACTCTTTTGTAAATTTGACAATAATCTACTTACTCCCCCTCTGTTGCAGGAGAAAAGGAAGTAACAACATATAGTAGATAGTAAGGCCAGTAATAGCTCTGTTATATTCTAACTATGAATTTTTAATTATTAGTTAAATAGAAAACTTTTAGTACTACTATAAAGCCCTTGTTAAGGGCTACCGATTGATATAGATATTGTTGTTATATAGGTTTTTAGTTGTTGTAGTATATTGAATGAAATAGGTGGCTTTTCTATATATAACAGGCAAAAGTGATGCTATTCGTGATGCGGGGTGCAACCCCCTTTTTTTCGCTGCAACCCCTATTTTTTCGCCCCCTACTTGTAGGGGGTTTTTAGCGCAGAGCTCCTGACTAATACCCCCGAGTATCCCTTAAGGGGTAAATAGCAGTGAATCCGTGGCCTCTTATTAGCCCAATTCCCCCGTAAAGTGGGGTATATTACCCGTAGATTCCCCGGCACTTCGCCGTGCACCACCGTGCCATTTCGCCGAATTTGACACCTTTATTACATCTAATCTTATATGCCCTGCTGTATGCTCTAACTCGTGACACAATGTAAGTCTGAAGGACGAGACTGCGACGTCTTTGTCCGTCGAGCCGGATACTGCACCATGTCTGCGGGCAAGTCTACGGGCCAAGGCCGATCTCCAGGCCGGTATCGACGCCAGCGTGACTGTATCCGACTTCGAGGCCCACGCGGCCGTTGAGTGTCTCGAGGCCAAAGGTGTTAAGAGCGGACCTTGTGGCGGCGCGACGGTCGCGGCCCTTCGACGACTCGCGCAACTTGGTCCCCGGCCCAGCTTCCTCTCTGACAATACTGTTGTGGTGCTGCTGAACACGGCGGGGCCGCGCAGCTATTATACCCCCTCGGACGTATTGTCGCTAACGCGGTCAAGCTGACGCGAACTCTCAGTTCAATATATTCTTTGAACCCAGACTTGTCCAAGGCCTCATGCACAGGGATAGCAGGGACTCCTTCTGTCGTATACGGAACTAGGACTTACGCCTAGTGTTACAGCAGAGGCAGCTGTAATCGTGTAGCAAATTGGATGAACAGACCATGTTAGTCAGGAGAGCTTCGAGTCAGGAAGACCGTCATGTTACATTCCTCGCTTGAGGATTAAGGTGCAAGACTAGCTACAAAAACGGCAATAACGTATTTTGCTATCACACACGATCATACCCACCAGAAGATTAGGGTCCCGTTTGCTCTTCCATAGATATAAGCCAGTGAGGGCAGGTACATAGTATCGAACTCAGGCCGTAAACGACCACCGAGAAATGTGGGTTCTGTTTCCAACTCAAAGTGTCGCCACAATCAACTGAGCTCTATTTGACTTCGTTCAAGGCCAAACTAGGCTTGTATGGCGAGGAGATTCTAAGCATTTTCATAGGCTCAGTGGTTAGGGTGTAACGTCGGCGCTGATGACTGCTAGGGTAGGGGGGGTAATTGATGGTCTGATAGGCATTGAATTGCTGGGATTGTGTAACGGGGATGAAACCTTCTGTTTCATGCCTACCGTTAGAGATATCATGAATCGTACCACTGCTGCCATGGATAACAGAAGATGCCTTCTTTCATTGTAGTCAACATGCAGACTTAGTCTAACTTTAACAAGCTGCCGCAGATATTATTAGGTATGTGGCAATACCGTAAAGATATTATGATAAATAAGCTTTAGTTATAACAAGAGTAATATACTTTGTACCCGCAACCACGGATATATAAGACTTGACTGAAGGTAACTCCTCATAACTATAAAAAAACACTTGCAACTTATACCTACACATACACTAACTTCTTTACGCCTACAACAATGAAGTTTACACTCGTCACTCCTTTGATCCTCGCCTTTGCGAGTGGTCTGGCCCTCGCCAACCCCGTAGCCAACCCTGTGGCTGCTCCTGAGCCCCAAACCGATACATCCGCTTGTCTGGCCGAATGCAGGAAGGAATGCAAGAAACAACAAAAGGTAAGCCGACGGCTTGCTCGCTGATCGTAGTGTATGCCAGTAGACGCAGCTAACAGTCTTGCAGATCGCTGTTAGCGGCGGGTGCGACACAAACGGCAAAGTAAGCGGCTGTTTCTGCGCCTAAGAGAGGTTATTAGGTCCTACTTTCCAACATGCACATCACAATCAACAGTTGAAGTGCAACATATCAATATATTACTTTAACCCCTACTTTCACTACATTCGACCACAGTGTTATAAAACTATCCCGACTGAATTGACATCCTTAACTTATATTTTGATGATTGCGGGATCGCGAGGAAACGCCTGTGTAAAAGCCAAGGCTCTGACGTAAACTGCCATGATTAAAAATCTGAGAGCTTTTTGGAAACATTGCTGCTGTACAGTCTTTCTTTGAAGATGATGAGTGTAGGCAGGCATGATCCGATAGCTGAGATACGCTCAACAACAGTCGATCAGGTGAGGTTTTCAGGGCTCTGAATGATCAGAGATGGCTTACCGGAACAATCTGATAATAGGCAATCTTTCAGGCTATATGAGGGAGCAGTCAACTCTTGCCACAGCCGTGGCGGGTCCGATTAAAGTAAGGATGCGGGTTGTTGGGCACGCGAAGGTCAGGGTCAAGTCGAGATTCTCGGTACACGTCGTCGCGACGACGACCTCTGGCGTTTCAAAAGCGATGGACGTGGTGGCGGGACAGTCGGTGGTGAGGACTCCAATCGAACCCGGGAAAGCTCCGTCCACTGGGTGGCGGTAAGTAGTTCAACACCTGGTGTTGTATGTTTTTCTATCCCCCCCCTTTTTTTTTTCTCTCCCTATTCCCGGAATTCAAGTTTCTCTCGTTGATTTATTTTGATATTCTTGCTAGTTCGATACCATCATAGCTCTCAGAACCCCGCAAGGCATACTGATGTGTCCCCTGCGTGATCTCGTGTATTGTATCGTATCCAACCTCGTTCTCCCTAGCACGCATTGTCGACGTGGTCGTCGTCGATGGTCCTATAGCTCGCAGTACATTCCCTCTGGCCGCCTCCGTCTTCTGGCCCCCTTCAAGCTTGTTCAATCCGCCCTCGTAATGGAACTCACTTCGCCTGTCTGACTTCGTGTACCCGCCTCCCTCGCCCAACTTCGACTGACTGTACATTTCGCTGAACAGCACTCGCAGCACCGGGATTGACGAGGCCACTATAGTTACGTTGGGCTCCGCTTGTGCCCAGATGAAAAGTAACGAAAGACGGTCTGGAGTTCCGGGTTAGCAAAACATAAAGACGGGCCCAGCGGTGGAACACTGACATGGGATATCTGCCCCTTCCGCTATGGTCATGATCTTGACAACCTTGATAACACCAACCAAGCCCGCGATGATGCCCAGGCTCATAGCTATTGCAACACCAATTCTTTCGTGACGCTTCATCCCAAGCCCCCAGATGATTGCCCACGGTAAGAGTGACAATACAAAGTCGACCAGCGCAGAATAGCCTTGAAAGCAATGTGTCAGTGTAGTCCCTTGCAGTATGAGCGTGCAACAGTCCGGAGGCGTCTAACGCACCATTCGACACCATCGCCATCACCGCCGACTCCTGAACTCGCCAACAAACGCCCGGGAGCACGGCTTCATACGAGTCCGCCGGCCTGTCGCAAGCGGCTATCCAGCTCGCGACGGCGCCGGTAGCCAGGACCGCATTCATCGATATGATCAGAAACCAGATAAAGATTTTGCACCTGCCAAACGAGATACGGAGCATGGTAACGGCAAACGACGTCTTGCTGAGGGCCAGCGCGACGCTGTTGATCACGATGTTGACGGAGGAGAGGGTGTGTATGTGCGGCGTGAAGTCAATCGTTTTGCCGAAACCGAGCCTCATGAGCTCGGTCGTAAGGGACGTCGAGATCAACAGAAACACCTGACGGAATACGTCGTCAGTTTCTTCTTTGCCAACGATAACTGGTGTTTTCAACGGTTCCCGTCGGAGGCCTTACCCATGACACGAGCAGAATCCGGTCGTCTATCCACATGCCCCGCGACCTGATCTTTTTGCAATAGACCCGGAGAAACAGGAAGACAGTCGACACCGAAATCATGACCCAGATCGAAGCCACCACCCGCGGCGCCGGGTCTTTGGAAACATCGATGAGGGATTGGGGATCCGAAGAGTTGCTTCTTGTCACGAGTACGGATGTAATGCCTGAATTGTGAGCACTAGAAGCCATGGTCTCGCTGGTGGACGTGTTAGGATGGGATGCGAGCTCTCCAACCGTCCGGGTTTCTTAGCCGCGGGGGGGAGAGGGCCAAGATCAATGAAAGAAGAACTCGCTTGGTCCCGATGAAGATACGCAAAGTATCTACCTACTGGTCCGCGTGTCGTAGAAAAGAAGAAAACAATTTTGTCGGTAATGGCCAGACCACGTAGCGGGGCTCCGAGAACAGACATGTGCATCGGACTAATAAGAGGCACGCGGCATCCCAGGCGGTAGCTGCGGCCCAGGCTTTTCTGAACCTCTCGGGCCGGGTTTGCTAACAGAATCAACCCTCTTTCCCGCAGGACAGGGGGTTCTGTTTGGGTGGGAAAGGGACAAACACTGCGAGTCTCTGGGCAAAAGAGCTGATCCCGACTGACTGAGGTGCGGCTGGCGGTGCACAGCAGTCGTAGATCATCAGCTAATGCACAGCTGCAGTAGTGAACGTCGGGGTTCATTGGCCTGTCCAAATCCCGCGAGAGCATCATGCTGTCTTGGTTCCATGTTTGACCAAGAAACATGAGCTTCGAGGCGGGACAAAACAACTCGTTGCCAGGGGGTTGAGGCTTGCGTCGGTGCAAGGAGGTTGCAAGCCATGCAGGAAAGGGAGCCCCGACGGGAAGTCGATGACACTGCTGGGACGATACACCTAACACAGCTTGTGTCTTGTTCGAGTGGCAATCCATTGGTCTTTGAGACTCGGCCTGGCATTGCTCTACCTGTTGGCCATCGCCCTGGTAAAGTAAAAGGGGACTCTTCGTTACGGCACCATCTCCTTTCGTCTACAGTCGCCAAGCCTGTCACTTATGACGAGGATTAAGAGCATGCAACTGCAAGAAAGTGACAGCTATCACAATGCACGAATCCCTGTGGCTATTTTCCCCTCTTCCCAAGGGGCTGAACCGAGACTTGCGGTGCATGTACGGTAGTCTTTCTCCGGAGTCAGCGGAGCCGGGAGCCGGCCTGACATTGACGCGGACCCCTTGCAAGATTTGTTGATATTGGCTAGCTGCACATCGTAGCGTCGACTCGCCGCCCTTGTAAGATCCGAGTCTAGCCAAGCCATTCGTTGACTTCGTGGGGGCCACGCCCATGCAGGAATAAGAAAGCGCCAAAGAGGGCAGCCAGACCTTGGACTCACAGACCCCTGTCAATCGTAGCTGAACGTAAGCACACCACTCTCATTGGACTAGATTGGCTCAAAAGGATCGAGCATCCTCCTGCTGAGGTGAAAGTAAGAGTGCGGTCTTGATTGTGGTTGGAGGGTTTAGCGACGACGAACATGAGAGCCAATTTCTCAAGCACGATCTAATATGAGACGACGAGGGTAGAGTAGTATTCTGCCCAGAATCTTGCCGCCATGAAATTCATTGAATTGGGTAATGTTATTAGAATTGATTGCAACCGGCTAAACTGGATTCTATTGGAAGAGGGGAGATATCAGGGTTGTCGGTAGACAACGATCATATATACATGCGATTATTTTGAGGCAGCAACAACGCCCCAAAGCATTCGCTTTCAACGAAAAGAGAGGAAGCCTATCAACTAAGTCCTCCCTTTTTTTTCCCTTTTCTCCTCCGTATCTCATCATTCAAGCGCAATGCATCCCATCATCCAGAAATCTCTAGGATTCATCACACAGACTCCATCAACGCCCGCAGCAGATAGACAAGCAGCCAGAAGGAAGCAAGTCTGAGAGACGGTGATCTCTCCCTCCCTTGCACCGCGTTTATTCACTGTGTATACGAATTTACAAACAGTCTTTGGAATGTCTCGGCCGGTGAAAGCTAGCTGCCCGCCTGTCTGTAAGGTGCACATCAAACAATCATGAAGGTTGACGTTTTTCACTTCCGCCAACCGGATGCCAAGCCAAACGGTGTTGATTCGCTGTAGACTATAGAGTTGCGACCTATGTTCCCATTGGACAATGAGATGGTGAAACTTCATCGACCTACTCGCTCCGAAGCGGACAGGTAACTACTCTGCATTGGTGACAATCCCTCATAGAAGTTTAACAATGTCCACCTGCCATCAACTACATGAAATGGTCCTGCTACTCGTTATACTACCTCAAGGTCACATCGCAACGATGCCCGGCTGGGCTGATCAGGAAGAAGTTCTGCATCTCCATCATGTCGTCCGTCATGTTGTCCGCAAGCCGCACACCACGGCATTCCCTAAAGAGGATGGCGGTAGCGAAGCGAAGTTCCATGCGCGCAAGGTGCAGCCCCAAACAGATACGCGTGCCCGCCCCCCAGGGCGTGAACAGCTGCTTCTGCTGCCTCGTGATCGAGTCCGGGGTCAGGAAGCGAAACTCGTCGAACCTGAGTACTGGTTAGCAATGCTTTATTTTTTGCGAAAGGGCCGCGGTTGGCTTGGACTCACCTGAGTGGGTCGGGGTAGACGTCTGGGTTTCGGTGAAGAGTATATGCCTGCGTCTCGACGACGGTGCCCCCGGGGATGAAGTATCCGCCGAGGGTGGCTCCGCCCGGCGGCACAGATCGTGGCAGGTTCCCCGGGGCCGCCCCGTACAGGCGGAGGGTCTCTTCGATGACGGCGTTGAGCAGCGGCAGCCGCTCGAGGGCGGCGTCGTTGAACCCGTCGCCGACGCCGGCCACTTCCTCCTCGAGTCTGGCCTGGAGGTCTGGCTTCTTCAGGACGGCCCAGACCAGGTACGTCAAGGTCATCGATGTCGTGTCAGAGCCGGCAATGATGAGGTTGCCCGCCTCGGTCTTGATGTGGTCGTCCGTCAGATCCGACTTTTCGTCGGCCTCGCTCTCGGCGAGCATGTTCCCAAACAGGTTGGCCGAGGGCCCGTTCTGTCGCAGGTTCGCCGCCGCCTTGTCAGCGTGGACTTTGACCGTATCCTGTGCGTTCATGACATCCTGTACCGCTTTGGAGGGGAAGAAACGTGCCAGGTGGTATAGAGGCGGCAGCTCGCCGCGGATCGTATTCATTAAGTTTACATGCTCCAGGGCCTTGGTATACTCGTTTTTCTGACTTTCGGTTAGCACTACCGCGAGTCCAAGGGCATACGCCGATCGAAGAAGGGCTAGTCACCTCGCCCATTTCAAGCGTATCAAAAGACTCGCCGAAGGAGAGGTGGGCAATGACGTCGGTGGTCATGAGGGTCCACCACTTCACCAAGTCTGCCGTGCCACTGAGGGCGTCGATCTTGATGCGCTCCACCGCTCTGTCGACCTTCTTCCGGACGACGGTATCCCAGTTCTGGCGCAACGACGCGCTGGTGAACGCCCGGGCAAAGAGCCTCCGGCGCTTGGCGTGCTGCTTCGGATCGATCATGTCGAAGAGGCCCGGCTCGGTGGTCGGGTTGATCATCGCGTACCACGGGCCCTTGAGGAACCCTGAGCCGATCTTGTGGATGGCGACAAAGCCCTCGGGGTCCGCGACGGCGACTGCGGTTGGTGCGATGCGGACAACGGGACCGTAGCGTTGATGGAGAGAGTGCACATAATACATTCGTCGACCAGTGAGGGTATGCAGCTTGAGGACGTAGTGAGAGAAGCGAGTGTACCACGGCCCCGGTACATGGCGGGTTGGACATGTCACTCCGGTGACGATGGTCTCGGGGGGGGGGCGGGGGGTATCAGCCAGATGTAAGGGAATGATATACTAGAAATTGAAGCAAACTTACTCGGGCTAGGAAGAGGGCTGCAATGGCCAAGAGACCGTATTCAACAGCCAGAAAGTTGATGGCTGTCATTGCAAGTTGCGTCAAGTTTGACGCTCAAGTTTGACGCTCAAGTTTGATGCTCAAAGATTTTGAAGGGTTGTAGTCTAGAGTTGAATGTCTCTCGGTGCGACCAGCTACTCGTATTTAAATGCGAAGGACACCCAGGAGAGGATGCAAGAAAGCCGGGAAAGCTGACGATGGATGTAACCACCGTTTGTGACAGTTCCCACTTATTGGTCGTCGATCGAGCAAATCCGATCTTTCTCGCCATTCGGACGAACTGAAGGACGAGATGGAAGGCGGACACGAGAGACTGGATGAATCAACCAAGGAACAATGACGCCTTGGGTCCCAGGGATGCTGGACGAACAACGGACCGTGCGGAAATGTCCGAAAGCCGAGATGCCCCTCCACGAGATACCACGGTCTCCCGCGTGCGGGGGGCGCATGTCACCTACATAAGTACCTGTAACTTATGTGATTTCAAACATCTCAAGAGACCAACCGTACGATGGGGTAGGGACCGAACATGTTGCAGGAGGGAACAGATCATGCAAGCGGCAAGGATATGCCGATGAAAGAATATCTACTGCCCGCATGTGTTGACAGGGATGTCGCATTGCGTCTGTTGCTCAGCGGGGTTTTGTATTTCCGGGCTCTTCTTATATCAGTCTCGAACGAGAGGAACGGAGGAATTGGCGCATGTATGTATGAGAGCATTCAGACTATCATTACTTCTGCCATGAAAGCTGGACATAACTTGACGACCTGCGAGAGGGTCAACACATGCTACGCAAGGATGTCGATCTGTACCCCACTCTCGTACGCCCATCGGATGCTTGGCAATACTAGTAAAGGGCGTTTCTCACACGAACCAGTGCCACGAACACTTATCTCACGGCAATGAGTCACACATTATGATGATAAAAAGGTAGGTTCTCTACAACGAATTCAGAATAGCTCACGAAATCCGAATCAGTTGCAAGTAATTAATCCAAGCTGCTTGGGGTTTCCTAATCCATTGCCTACCATGCGTCCCGCGTCCACGACCCCCACAGCTCTCGTCTTGATAGATATCCAAGAAGGCTTCAAACATCCGACACACTGGGGCAACTCACGCAGCACGCCGACGTTCGAGCACAACGTCGAAACCATTCTCAGGTCGTTCCGCGAATACAACAGTTCCGTCGAGTCCACCCGCGCGCCCGAGGGACGTCCGATACTCATCATCCACGTCCACCACCATTCCACCTCGCCCACGTCGGCTCTCCACCCGTCCCACCACCTCGAGGGCTCCTCGACGCCCTCGGTCGCGGCATTGGCGTTCGCGGCGCCACTCGGGTCAGGACCACTCGGGTCGGAACGGCTCGGGTCGGAACGGCTCGGGCCGGAACCCGTTTACACCAAAAACTTCAACAGTGCCTTCGTCGGCACGAAACTCGAATCGACGCTAAGGTCCGCGGGCATCCGGCAGCTCGTGGTCGTCGGGCTGACGACGGATCATTGCGTGAGCACCACGGCGAGGATGGCTGCCAACCTGCAGGTCTTGGGAGACGACGGAGGACCCGACGGGAACGGAGAGGGAGTGCACGGTGTTGTACTAATTCGTGATGCTACCGCGACGTATGAGAAGGGTGGGTTCGACGCCGAGACGGTGCATGGTGTTAGTCTGGCGAGTTTGGATGGGGAGTTCGCACAACTTGTCAGTACCGAGAGTGTGATGAAGGGAATTCTGTGAATGAGTTCAAGCTCCTCATGAAGGTGTTCAAATTATGATCACGAACAGACCGAGGTTATTCTCAATGAATGGTTTCCAGGGTACTTGTTTTCCATTTCCAGGGGGCTAGGGTTGCTATTTTATCGTCCTTCCACATCCGTACCTACACGGCGCGCTGGTGCAATACACTAAGACTATCGCAGTCCATTGCGTCCTGCGAGATCAAAAGCGGGTTGCCAGGAGGACTGTATCAGCTTAAGGCTGACACGTTTTTCCACCGTCATCGACAGCCCTTGGATCCTTAGATACCTTGCAGCTAGTTCCAGAGCAGCAATCAACGGCGACACCCTCACAGACAGACCCTGGGCCAAGGCACTTTAAAATCAAGTTAGTACTCTTTACTTATACTTCTAGGTTGCAAGTCTGCATACAGAAAGCTGTATATTAGGCTAGGGCAAACGTACCAAATCCCCTTGTGGGAGAGCCCAAGTCGCAGTTGCGTAGACAGCAGCAAGAGCAATACATATAATCTTCATCTTTGTAGCTATAACGCGTAGGTTTTACTAAAATATGTATAGAATATGAATGTTGTAGACTTAAGAAAGCTGTAGGTAATGTCGAATGAATAGTGATAGTTATAATTTACTTGGAGATAAAATTGACTTGAGAAGGCCTTTATATGCTTTCACCTATAAACGACTTGGTAAAGCCAGATTCCTCAAAGGCGCCTCCTTTAATTGAAACATGCTGTAACGCGCTTTAATCCTGAAACCGTGCCATAAAGTCTAAAGTCTAGAGATGCAACTTGTTAAGTTACACTAGACACTTGGATGATTAAACTAACCTTAGAACTATAGAGCATTCACTAATAGGTGGCAGGAAGGAGCTGCAGCGTAGGTTCCGCACTCAATACGGATTTGGGAATGAGCTGTCATCGCAGTTGACTACTATGTAGATAGAGGTAAGACCCCGCATCGGCCACCGGAGCCCACTCGATGGTCCTGTCGATAAGCCAAAGCGGGTCACAGCCTAAGCGGTGAATCCCGGCAGAATATTATTGAATCCTCGCATTCAAAGCTTCGCGACTCGACTTTTCGCAGCGTCGCGGAAGATCACGCTGACGCGGCAAACTTTGAATCCCCAAACTCACCTCCCGCCCACCTCACCCACATGTTTGCCCTCCGCCATGCGTGGGAAAAACCTCTCCTCACACGCCGTCTCCTCGCGCGGGCGGCGGCCACCCGCGCCGCGGCGCTCCCTGGGCGGTTGAGCAAGGCCATCGTCCAGACGAAGACGCCGACGGCGGAGAAGCTCGCCGAGACAGGGTTATGGACCACGCAGGGCGATAAAAGGGCGAAAATCAAGGCTGCCAAGAAGGCGCCGAAAGGAAAGGCCAAGGAACAGGTCAAGAAGCCGCTCGGCGACAAAGCGCGTGTCAATATTGTCGGCGAGGAGCTATGCGGTGCGTATACTCCCCCTCCCCCCCCGAATCCTCCGCTCTACCCATGGTTCTAGACGTAAGATGACCCCGCGAGCGTTCTGCTGACTTGACCATGTCTCTGCAGATGATATTATCAAGTACATCGGTCCGACGCTCGAGCGCCACCGCGGCTGCGACCTCGTCGACATCAACCCCGGCGCCGGCGTCTGGAGCACCAAGCTCCACGACTTCCTCCAACCGCGCTCCCACATCCTCATGGAACCCGACGAGGACCTCTACCGTCCCTTCCTCGAACCCCTCCTCGAACGGCCAAACACAAAGCTCCTGCCGCAGTCGGGCATCCTGTGGAAGGAGCTCAACGAGACGCTGGCCAGCATGCAGAACCAGACCCCGTGGCCTCGCGACCCCAGTGCCATGCCGGAGCGCAACGACACCCTCCTCGTGACGGCCAACCTGTCCTTCTATCCCAAGAAGCGCTTCCGCTCCTTCGACTCGGTGACGCAGCTCGTGCTCTACCAGCTCATCAGCAGCATCCGCAACGCCACCCTCTTCCAAAGGTACGGCCTCGTCCGCATGCTCATCTGGACGGGCGCCGACGAGCCCCGAGTCTTCCTGGCCAAGAACGTGCAGGGACGCAAGAAGTCCGTACTCGAGGCCGAGTTCGCGTGCGAGTGGCTCGCCGAGGTCGCCAACCGGGACGTGCCGCTCGACACCAAGACCGACACCTGGTTCGTGCGCGACTCGTGGATCGACGTCGACAGCACCCGCGACGCCATGGCGAGGATGAAGGCGAGCGGGATCACAATGCCCGAGGGCCGGAAGCAGGAGATAACGAGGCGGCTCGAGGAGCACGCCGTTGGGCGCAACGGGCCTGCCGCGGGAGCGGAGGTGCCGCACCTGCACCGGCCGTACCTCGCCGAGCTCGAGACGCTAGAGCAGGCGCTCCTCGACGGCGAGTTAGGCGACGACACTATGTCGCGGGAGTGGAGGCGCCTGAAATACCTGCGGCACCAGTCGAAGCGCCACGAGGAGCAGGCCGCGATGTACCGGGACCTACTCGAGGAGATGAAGGAACTTGCGCGGCTGCGTCAGAGCATCAGCGACAGCCGCGGCGAACCGCCGGCGGCGGCGGCGGCGGAGCTTGCGGCGCGCGACCGGGCGTGGAACGAAAAGATCGGGGCGCTGGGCAAGAACTTCTTCATCGACTTCCGGCTCATCCGCGACAACCTGCACCTCTTCCGGCAGGACCCGGCGGTGCTGCTCTGGGACCGGCGACCGTACGAGCCGCTGGCGGTGCGGGCGGACGAGTTCTTCCCCAACGTCGAGTGCGCGCTGCTCGACATCCAGCCCAAGGCGATGCACCCGCTGCTCCGGCAGACGGGGCCCGGCACGTCGCGGGCGGGCGACGTCTTTGAGATGCTGCAGCAGTCGATGCTCCACAACAGCGTCGAGCCGATCAGTCGGTCCGCCGCGCGCATCTGGCCCGGCGCGGCCGAGGGGATCCTGTCGTACTGCCCGAGCCTGCGGGACGCGGCGCAGGGCGGGCTGGCGGGGACGGGCCACGGCGAGCTGTGCGCGCGGGCGCTCAACGAGCGGCAGTGGACGGAGCTGCTCGAGGCCTTTATGGCGTGGCCCTTTCGGCCGTCGTACGAGCAGCTGATCGGGCGGCTGGCGGACGACCCCGACACCGAAGACGACAGTAACGGCGCCGGCAGCAGCTTCTCCGCCGATGCCCAGTTGTAGGGGAGAACGGCGGGAGAGTCGGGCAACCCCCCGGCCGCCGCCGCTGCCTCCGGGCCCGACTGTAAAACTATGTGTACTCAACCTGTGCTATGTATGTAATCTATGTATCGTATGTATTGTATGTATTGTACGGATATACTGTATGTAATAAATGTACTGTATGCTCGAGACCTGTACTCTTGACGAAGCATGCAGTTTACAAGTATGCATTCTATCGCATGGATCATGGGCGTTTACGTTTATCCCGATCCAGTTCCGTAATATGGCGTGCCCGTGTAAGATGAGTGCTACCGCAGTCGAGCCTATGCGGATGCGGTGCACCAAAGGCGATGTGGCCGTGGTATATTAATTTCGGTGGGATTGCATGCCGGCGGCCGGGGGGGGGAGGTGGATGGTCCCACGGTGAGCCAGGCCAACTCGGGACACCGACAGATGAGGCCAACCTCGTTTCCGGGCATCCCCCTGGAGTCCTCCTGGGCATGCAAAGTGCCTCGCTCGCGGCCTACAGAGTACAGCAGCATGGGTGAACGAATGGGATGGATGGTGGTGTGCCCGACGACGGGGTCCGACCCAAGTTTCCGCAAAGCCGGGGGTTGGGCTCTGGATGTTTGGCTTGCATTGTCAATTAGGGAGACTCATGATTAAAGGCCTCTCGCAAACGACAAGCGCGCGTGTGTGTGTGTGTGTGTGTGTGTGTGTGTGAGTCAATCATCGGGCACATGCGACTCGTCCTTTTCTTTCGTTTCCGACCGAACCCGCGTGCGTCCGCGTCGAGCCCGGAGGTAGCGGGAGGGAGGGGGGCCCGACGGGACAGCCGGTTTCCGTCCGCGTCCAAAATCGTCGTCGTTTGAAAGTTTGTGCGGCGGACTCAGCGCATGTGGTATTAATATAGAATAGTATGACATACTATGTACGGAGGTCGTGAGTAAGCCGGGCGGGCGCTGATGGTCGCCAAGGTACTTGACAGCGGCTCCCCCGAAAAGGCAGGAAAAGAGGGGACTAATCTATCTCATCCTTGGCAGATGCGGCGACGAACTGAGGGTCGAGGTGTGGGATACCCCGGGATGGGACGAGACAGGGGATGGATGAAGTGCGAAGGAGAGAGAGAGAGAGAGAGAGAGAGAGAGAGAGAGAAAGTGAGTGAAGAACGCAAAAAGCCTTTTGCCCCTCGGGGGGGTGTTCGACGAAATCACGCGGGCGGAGACCTCCCCCGTGCGGCCGGCCCTCATGACGACACCGACACACGGGGAAGGGCAAAGGGCAGGGTGAGAACTGTGGTGGTGGAAACATGCAAACGTGACGGGTAGGGCGGCAGAAGGTTTACCTGCGTTTGATGGCGCCATGTGCCGGCCGCATTG
This sequence comes from Colletotrichum cereale, assembly GCA_034509685.1. Lineage (NCBI taxonomy): Eukaryota > Fungi > Ascomycota > Sordariomycetes > Glomerellales > Glomerellaceae > Colletotrichum > Colletotrichum cereale. Next base: position 1,369 of record JASUDE010000455.1, on the reverse strand, counting down.
CTGGGACTCGGGGGAGGCGATGACGGAGGAGATGGTGCTATGAAGGCAAGGTATGTAGGATTGGTGTTTGCGGCATCGCAATTTGGTGAGAGAATGAGAGTAAGAGTGAGAATGAGAGAGAGAGAGAAGTAGAGAGAGCGAGGGAAAACAGATCGACGAGGAGACTGACTCAATGCGGGATTGTCTCGGTTCTTTTTTGATTCTTCAACAAGGATTCCAACCTTGGACGCGTACATCAGGTGGTACACGTGTGCATGTAGGTACGGCACGGTACACGGCCGGTACCAGACGCACATTCATACCACATCAGTGTGCACCAAGATAGGTGTGCGTACGCAGGTATCCAAGATGGAGCACCGAAGCCCACGTCCCGACACATACTATGTATCCCACGTGTGGATTCGAGACGATGGGGACGCGATCAGCACACAGCCAGCCATCCAACTGCCGTCCGCCCCCGAGTTTGGGATTATGTACGAATACTGCGTACAGACACACACGTACCTTGACGGGGTGCCAGGCGGGCAAAAGGGTGGAGGACGGGCTCATCTGTATCTCGGCTGAGCGTTGCATCTCAATTGTGCGCGGTGGGACGAGTGGTCCGACTTTCCCAGCGTCCCCCGTTGGCATTTCTCCAATCTCCACGGTGCATCCATCCTACAGCGTCTGTGTTTGCGTTTGGCTTTTGCTCGTGTCGTTTCGTTTGCAGGGAGTTTCTCAACACATGGAGAGGCCACGTTGCCTTGTGTTTGGATTGATTAAAACAGGACTCTCTCTGTCTTGGAAGGGCGTGATGAGTTTGAAGCCGACGATGTTCCAAATGAGACATGGTGTTTATTGCACGCAGGGAGGGAGTGAAGGGGGGCAGGAGAGCGGCTCACTGAGTTGAGACTCGCTCAATTGAGGCTCACTCAAGATTCACTCACCAAAATTCACTCACTCACTCGAGACAAGCTGTGCCGAGATGAGACAAAGTCACTGGCGGCTCAATTCGTGTATGAAAACAAAAACCGCTGCTCATCACTCCCCGACTCCAGTACCGAGCGCAGACAGCCAGCAAAGCATCGTGGACCGCAAACCCCTTACCTTAGCGCCGCCGGTCATCGCTAGACGGGAGATGGAGGCAGTCCATGTATCTGTACTTATGAGCAATGAGGTCTCCACGTGTGATGAGTATGTGGCGGCGGGGGGGGGAAGCCGAGACATCGCGTACATGTACCTTTTGAATTGGTTCTCGATCCCAAACGGGACGATCTGATAGCCTGGAAAGGGAAACAGACACACATACCGGTAGATGGTAATAGTTTAGGAATAGTATCCATCACTATCTAACCCCAATGAACCGTGGCGCAGCCTCTCGCGCCTGTTT
>JASUDE010000454.1:0-38109 GCA_034509685.1 Colletotrichum cereale | reverse complement strand
ATATTAGCTATTAGGAAAGGTAGTAAGCTATACTTTAATTATAATAAATATAAAATAGTTAGATAATAGTTAGGTAGAAGCTAGGCTTATAACTATTATAAGTTAGAGTATATAGTAAAGTATATAGGATTAAATATAATAAAGGCTTAATACTATAAATAGAGATATATAAAAGAGACTACTTTATATATAGGTAAAATATATAAGTAATAAATAATATAGAATAAGTTATAGTATAAATAAGAAGGGGAGAAAGACGTTTTAGATAGCGTTTAATATACTTAGTATGTAGGAAGGCTGTTCTAGAGTGTAAGTATCTTATATAGCTAAAGTCATAAGTAAAGCTATCGTGACATTATAGCACTAACTGCTAACTTTCTAGAGGTGGTGCCTCTTACGGAGGAACCCCTTAGCACCACCCCCACCATCACGATCACCCCCTAATTCTAGGAACTCAAAGCCGACGAAGAGTTGAAAGAAAGAAGATGAAGAGGAGTTTTGGTCTGTAAATGAAAAAGACAAGTTCTGAAAAAGACAACTTTAGAAATCAAATCTCATCCCCGGCTTTTAGTGGTAGCCCTGATATTATAGTGAACACAGAGATAGAAGACCACCTGATATAATGAACGTTCCTCAGAAGGGTATTTCTTCTTCGTATAACCCGAAGATACAGGCACTAGAAGATTTTAATAGTCTCACGTCAGTGTTTTGAATTTTCATATACATTAGATAATATTACTCTTAGTAACTAGCAGTAAAGGTAACTATATTGGCGCTAATGATGGTGATGTGAAGCGAAGCAAGCTGCCTGGCTGGGCTGCACGAATGTCCCGGTTTAGATAAGGCCGCCCCAGTGGGTCGTTCCCATTGGGGGTAAGTAGTTAACGAAGTGGCCCAGCGGCCCCATTGGCAGACTAGCTCGAGCTTGCTGTATACGAGTTCTTCGTTTCGAAACGTGGTTTGCTTTCAATTCGGAGATTCCATGATCCAATTAGCATCGATCCACCAACCGTTGGACCATTCTCGGCACGCATACATGATGCAGATAGGTTTGGCATGCATTAGACCAATCATGTTTAGTGTGCTCATCTTGGACACCAAACATTGGGAGGGGTAATTCGCACATGGGATGTAGCAAACATTGCGGTTATTGAGCAGTTGAGCAGCTAAGCAGTTGATCATTATAAGCCTGAGCTTTTGCTCGGAGGACTGGAGCTTGAGACTGGGAAACAAGAACATTTATCTTTACCTGCTTATCGGTTACGTTTCGTTCTGTCTACACCAGCCTACGCCCCTGCACAATGGCTACACGCTTAGAGAACATGAACCTAGAGGCTGGCCATCACAGCGAATCTGATGATCCATCGGTTACATCTCTCCGTCCTACAGACAGTGGTTCGGCTGCTTGGCTATTTGTCTTTGCATCGTTTGTTTCTGAAGCCGTTCTCTGGGGTATGTTGTACGCGTAGGATTTCGGTGACAATTGGACTCTAACACGCCATGCAGGGTTCCCGCTGTCCTATGGTGTCTTCCAAAACTATTATTCCAACCACCCTAGCCTTAAGCACGACTCCAACATCGCTGTCATTGGCACTGTCGCTACCGGTGTCTACTATCTGGGTGGGCCGTTGGCGGCATCCTTTGCGGCACGTTTCCATGCCTGGCAACGTCACATGATCATCATGGGCTGGCTTGGTTGCGTGCTATCGCTCGTCATCGCCTCCTTTAGTACTTCTGTGCCGGGATTGATCGCAACCCAGGGCTTTCTCTACGGGTTTTCCTTCTTGTTTGTCAACTATCCACTTCTCCGGATGCTCAACGAGTGGTTCGTGGTGCGAAGAGGGTTGGCATATGGCATCATGTCAACCGGCGCGGGGTGCAGTGGAGTTGCTCTTCCCTTCCTTCTGGAGTCACTACTGTCGAAATACGGATACCAAATCACGCTGCAAGCGATGGCAGTGACGCAGTTTATCACCCTTCTGCCCATGATCCCTCTTCTCAAAGGACGAGTCCCGGCCTCTAGACGGGGTGTTCTCCAGAAGGGGGACTTCGACTTTTTCAAAAAGCCACTGTTTTACTGCTTCGCCTTGGCAAGCTTCCTCGAAGCACTGGGATATTATATCCCGTCACTCTTCTTACCAACATATGCAACAAACATAGGATTATCTGGCACAATGGGGGCACTGGTCCTCGCTATTAACAACTTGGCCACAATATTTGCTCAGCTCGTTCTCGGTTACATTACAGATCGTGTGAGTAACGTCTTTATTCTTGCATTTGCATCTTCATTCATTGCTGCAGTTGCCACGTTCGCTATTTGGGGATTTTCAACGTCTCTTGGACCTCTCCTTTCATTCTCGATGCTGTTTGGACTTGCGACGGGCGGTTTCCCTTGTCTGTGGAACAAGTTTGGGTCTGCTCTCTCGGAGGACCCTGGACATGTTTACAGCTTTATGGCGTTTGGCAAAGGCGTAGGAAATATTCTGACTGGACCGATTTCTACGGTACTTGTAAAAGGTCCTCTTAAGTCCGAGTATGGTCTCGGTCGTTTTGCGCCGTTGGTATTATACACTGGTTCAATGATGCTGGGCTCGTCTTTGGTGGTGTTACATCCACTACTAGTACAAAAGACTAAAAAGCGCTAGGTGCTTGTATAGGAATGTCAGTAGGAACGTATAATGTATAGCGTCAGGGTTTTACTCAAAGTAATGTGCACGGATAGTGATGGTGACGATTCGGTTTGTTTCATTTGTTGTGTTGCCAGTTTCATTCTTGGGAAGATGGATAAACCAGAAGGTGGCAAAGGCAGCCAGGCAGTCACCATTTACCTCACTTCACCTCGCTTTACCTCTGGCTTCCGGCAACATCTACTTTCTTCCTTCTTCACTCATTAATCCAACCAGCACTATCATCATGAGTGACGACGTGACGATATTGCCATATGGATCTATCCCCCTGTGATACCGACACCAATGTTGAAGGTCCAAGGTGCCATGTCTCGTGTCGTGTATCGCGTACCTGGTCTATATAGTGATGGCGTGAAAGCGTTTACCAGCGTGGCGTTGATGCTCTCAATTTGATCGAATTTGATGTCAGACCGAGCGCCGTCGTCAAGTCAGGACCGCAGAGGCCCGCTGCACTGCTTCCACGCTGACGAAAGTAGTCAACGGAGTTCTATAGGTAGCCTCGAGCCCTCACTTCTGGGGCGTTACCCAACATATGAGAAAGTCAGTGGTTGTTCTTACCCAACTAGCTGCCAACCCAAAGTCTTCATGACCGCTGCCCCAAGTCCATTAGCTCTGAAGGCAGACAGGGTCAGCTTTTTTGGAGGCTTTAAGTTTACTAGTTGCCTGGCGCGAGGCGTGTGGCCGTGGTTAGTGCACATTTACAAGACCTAGAATTGGTAGTAGCCTCTACTTGGACAGGTAGACTTCACTCCAACCATAGCTGGCAAGAGCATCAGATACAGACCTTGATGGCCATTTCAGAGCATCCGAGAGGCAGCAACTGCCAGGCATCTCCGATGCTTTCCTCTACAAATATAAGGTCGACTCTTTGCTCCTCCTTGTTCCAATACTATTTTCCAATCCATACACATCCCACCACATCTCCTCTACCCAGCAACTTTCCCATCAACTTTCAGATCAAGTTACAGACCAACTTACAGACCAACTTTCAGATCAAGTCACAGATTAAGTCACAGATTAAGTCACAGACCAACTTTCCGATCAACTTTCAGATCAAGTTACAGACCAAATTTTAGATCAAGTTTTCCATCACCCGCCTGCCATTACCTCTCAATATCACAATTATCATCCCATCCACTAAGATGTTACGCACACAATTGAATGCCAGTAACCAGACCGATCAGTCTACGAACTCGCTCTCAGGATCAATCAAGAGTCTTAAGCTTGCAAAGGAACCTTTCACCGAGGAATTGCGAAACTCCACCTCCAAACAAGTTCTCCAGCGCATGCTCTCAACCAAATCATACATTTCGACTTCGACTTTCGCAGAGAAGCACAAAGCCGCCTTGCGATAATTTGAGGAACTTGGCAAGGGACAGTGCGGTACGGTGTACGGTCTGATTGGCACTCCCACCGTCACCAAGTTACCCAACTCCGAGAGCAAGGTCGAGCAACTTCACGCAGACTACTTAATGCACCTGAGGATGCAGGAAGCCATTCATAAGCATGACCCAGACCACGAAATCAGCATCAGGGTGCCCAAGCTCGAGACTTGGTGGTCTCCAACCTCGAGATTCTGGGCCGAGTGCGGACTGCTCTTTGATCCCAGCGTAAATGGTAACACCTTCGCGTTGGTCTCAGAGCGGGTGCTTCCCGCTCCCCTCCCTGTGAGGGAGGCACTTGTGGACGTTCTCTTGCCCACGATCATCAAGCATCGAAAGGAGGAGTTTCTCGCCAGACCCGAAAACAAGAACTGCCTGATTCGCATGTACCTTGGCCGGCGGCACACGACCAAGACGCAGGACAGGGTCCAGAACCTGAAGCTGCAGAACTTTCCACTCCACGTCAATGAGATGGAGGACTTGGGTCTCGACACGATCCACTTTGCGAAACTCATGGCCAATACTCTTGCCATCATGCACTGGGGTGCAATGGTCGACGGGAATGATGTCGAGTTCATCCTCGGAAGCTCTCCCGCCCAAATTAGAACTCTGACGCCGAAGGAAGCAGAAGCCCTGACCATGTGGCAGCTGTCTGAAGCTATGGACATCGACTTTGCCCGGCGAACCATGGAAATGTGGCTCATCGACTTCAACCAGTGTTCCCCAATTCAGGACGACAAAGCCGGCATTGACAAGCTTGTCAAGGCTTTTATCTTCAACGATCCTTACTACCCCCGACCGAACCAGTCAGACGCCCGCGACAAGGAGCTCTGGGCTGTTTTTCGCGAAAGCTATCTCGAGACGAGCCACGTGCTCACCGAGAGCTCCAGCCCAAACACATTCATCGCACGTGTGGAGCAGGAGAGCAAGAAGAAAAACATCGACAAGCTTTTCTAGATGGTTGGCGTGGCGCGTTGTGGGTCATAAGGAAGTGTTGGTGGATTTAGGACTGAGAATGAGAATACTTATTGTCGGATTCACAGGATACTTGGATATAGGTATCCCTATATCAGCCTTTCGGCGGGGGAGGAACAATAGTTTCTGATTGATGATATCTGCGTTGTCTGAAGAAGGGAAGAAAAGAGGGAAGAGTGGAAGGGAATAGTGGCCGGTCTATATAGGGGGCTGGTTGCCTAGCATCGCCAGATGGCAGGCATCTAGGTTGCTCCGATTTGTTCCGAATATTCGTATTTTCCACATCACGACACTTATTACAGCATGGAGTGCGGAAAGTGCATCTCGCGTGAAACACATCCCGTCGTACGTGGCAAAACACCCAACTTGACCCTGTCTACTGTCTTGCCTGTCGCACTCGCCATCTGTAGTCTCCAGTGTCTTCTCCATCACAAACTAGGAAGAAGCGTTGAGAAGACAACTTTAACAGATTTCCTACCACAAATGACTTGAGGCTATTATATTCCGTCATACGTCCGTTCGATATTGCCTTGTCGAACGCGCTTGTTTAAACTGATTCGCACAGGGCAACACCAAGGTTTCCAGGCCCGGTCAAAGTTTCTGATTGGATGATTGTCTTTCAACTCTGGCAACCACAAGACTCGTGCCGGTGGTCAGCATTATGCCCGATTTGTGGGTTGACAGCGATTCCCCGCATTCTGGGGGAAGAGGGTGTGATGATTCCTTGTTCTCAATTGGATTTCGGAGGCTACCCTGTGGCGAGGCACTGCTTGGGACTTATTGACTGGCCATTTTGCCGTCCAGGTATTGATGCAATGCTGTCATCGGTCATGTCGTGCAACCCAGCATCTTCAAACTCGGGCATTCATCCTGCGGATTCAGTCTTTGGGCTCCAACCGGCAATGGTTGCCTCATCTCAGCTGAAGGGTACAGAGGCGTATACGATAAGGCTGTGTGTAACAGCTGCATCTCGCTGCAGGAAGTACGCGCGCCGGGCGTCTTTCCGTTCCTGCAACTACATTGTACAGTGAGCACATTGGCAGCAAGAGACGGTAGGTCCGCCTCACCGTGGCATAAGTTCGCCTGACTTTTTCCACCATTGGCCAGAGGTCAGATCAGTACGACTCTGTCCAACGAAGGTGGGCTCGATCAGGCTGCGTCGAGGCGTCATGGCAAAGAAGCCTCAGAGGTTCTAAGCATCGCGCTGAAGCACAAATACTGGGGCCAGTCTCATCTTGTTTTCTTGAACCATGCGGGAAAATCTTCTATCCCCTAGCTGACATTCAAACACTCATTCGAAATGTCAAGCACCGAAACTGACCCACGTACAGCTCCTCTTGATCCCGTGGAGGAGCTCAGAGGATCTTTGAGAAAGTCGGTGATCTATATCGGAGCTCCAACGAGAACGATTACGCTGACCCTGAGGCGAAAAATAGGCTATACGAAAATGCAGAATACTCGGACCTCACGATCGCCAGTCGCGATGCCGAGTATCGGGTTCACAAAGCCATTGTGTGCCCCAGGTCCGAGTACTTTGCTACAGAGTGTCGAGAGTCGACGTCCAAAGTCGGTTGAAATTTCTTGGTCCCCGAAGTTGAGCAGGTAGCTAATATGGAGACTCCAAGGCCGCAATAGAGGGCATCCTCAGCTTGCCTGACGATGATCCCCAGGCTGTCGGGATGGCCATTCGGTATTTCTATCATCTAGATTATCCATCTGCGTCTCAACAAAAAGCCTCCTCCATCGATGGATATGCGCAAACGAATGGCCACAGCAATGGAAACACAAACTCTTGTACTGATGATGACTTCAATGGATCTATCAAGTCGGACGACCAGGTACTCGATAAAGACATCAAGTCGGGGGATCACAGCGAGCCTCTCGATGACTTTCTTCCACCGCAGCCCCAGCGACTCACCAAAAAGCAGAAGAAGCGTGCCAAGGCCAACGCAAAGCAAGAGTTTGGAATCGTTGGATCCCCCGATCTCAACGGCGAGACGTCGTCGTCGTCGCCCATCACCCAGGAGCCACCTGCGCTGCACCAGACCCAAGAAGATCACAGCGAAGGTGGAGGCGCCGACTTGGACGTGAAGCCGCCGCCTGCTCACTCAGCAGTAAATGGCGTCGATTTCGGCTCCAGCAGCCATATGCTCGTTTTGCACGCAAACGTGTACGCGCTGTCGAGAAAGTATGGTATTTCAGGGCTCCGGTCGCTCGCTTTTGACAAATTCAGGACGGAAGCCGACAACCAGTGGGACACGGAGGAGTTTCTCCACGCGGCTGAGAAGGTGTATACATCCTGCTCGGATGGTGACGATGACCGCGAGATGAAGGACGTTATTGTTGGAATGATATGCCGCCATGGCGAGTTGATGGACAAAGTTGAGACTCAGAAGGTCATGCGTACTCTTCCGAGGGACTTGATGTATGACATTCTCCTACAAGTCAGACAGCAGGGAGGGTTTACCAGATAATGTCGGCGGTTGAGACTTTGTTTGGATAAGTGCGGGCTGAACAAGCAATGATAGCCACACTTATGAAAAAGATTCTCTGTTCGGGGAGAGAAGCTAAACAGAAGAACACGGGCTGGTTTAGGACAGGGCACAGCTTGAAAATTTTCAACTCTGATACGACGTAGGTTTGTTTTCGTCGCTACACAATTTGAAGCTTCTTCATATGCAATCATTATACTAGACTTTTTCTCCTTGTCTTGCCTAAGCCTTTGAGTTCAATAAGCTATACGTGCGACATCTTTTGTATGGCTTGATGTTCCTTTCAAGACTTCTTCTCCTGCAGTGAAGGGTGTTGACGCTGATGACACATCGCTTCCGCTATAAATCTAGTCAAATATTTTATCTAGTGCTTTTCTCTTCGAGTTAACTGACGTCTCTACAGTGACTGATCGTGTCGTCATTTGTCGACCTTGATGGTGAACTCGGAGACCTGGAACGGGTACTCATGATGCTGGCTAGAATGCGACTCGCTTCAGTTCGAGCTGGTACTATTGCCGCCTTCACATCTTCGTCCAGGGCAGCCCCATCTCGCCTTTTTTTATTCCAATCGCTTGGCGCACCGCCTCCAATAGTTGGAGGCGGGTCATCCCCCAATCGGGGTTTCCTTCCACGTCGTGTCATCCCTTGGGCACTCGATCCCTCCAGGTCGATGTTCTGTGCCTCGCGTGTCTTTAAGTACTGTTCGCGGTCCTGTTCCACGTGGCCGCCGAAAGCAAATATCCTTCCAAACAGGCCGGGGAAAAGTCTGTGGAGCATCAGACGAATCGATGGAAGACTTGTCACGGCGATGCTTGTTGCCACCTCGACACCCGTCCAGATCATGAGGTCCACATAGTCCCAGGTTATGTTGACCGAGTCTCCGTACAGGATATTGAAGCGGAGACGCAGGGAGCTTGCGATGACGTTTATGATGCCCAGGCTAAACATCGATATGATGTAGAACTTGCGCCGCGGCGTCGACTTGACCTTGACAACCAACGGCAAAGGCATGACCAAGATGGTTGTGTCGATCGCAATGCCGATGGCGCTTATGCTCCATGAAAGAAGGTTGAGGTTCAAGCATTTCACCGGCCCAAAGTCTCCTTTCCAACCTTCCCAGTTATACGATATAGGAACACACTGGACCATTGCCAGAACCATGAACAGAGTAGTGGTTAGGGCGACGATGGTCACCAGTGCGTAGCATAGGCGACAAAAGCGCTCGTAAGGAAAGAGTCGTAGGTAGAAACACAGGATCGAAGTCCTTGTGAGTCCTAAAATAAGGAGGTATAGGCTCGAATCGATATAAAAAAGCTAATCAACGCGTAAGTAAAATTACGGCGACGAGTGGCAAAGTGCTTAGCCATTGTTATTACTTTCAAAGCCCAGGTAAGCGTTGTATGATCGCTCCACCAAATGTCGACTCCAAACGCATTTTGAAAAACTGGGCAAGTAATAAGCCATCTTGTCAGCGGCCCCCCAGAGGCACGACTCACTAATATGCCCAATAAGAAACCACGGGATGTATATGATGTAGGTTATTGTGATGATCCAATCGTCCAGGCTGAAATTGCGTATAATCCACGATTTGGAGTAGAGGCGTGCCGCGACACATGACATGGCAAAGATATGGATGGGCAGGAACGGCCATACGTCGCCTTTTCTGTCTCGACGGGGCTTGTCGCACATAACATCCCACTCTCTCAGCGACTCTAGTTCGGGGTGAGCAGTTGGTTCTGTGGTGGACACCTTGTGTGTCATGACACGTACCAAAGGTTGATAGTCTAGGGCATGACACGGACATGCATTGCGTGACCTCCAGGTCGAAGCTGGCACCGCGGCAGACGCATTCTGCGTTCTCCCAAGAACCACAGACGGAGGGAATAGCACGTTGCCAGCACGCAGCCTGATTATACACACATCACCCATCTGTCAGCGGTTGTTCTGGAAGGACCGCGGAACTGCCACTGGGGAGGAAATCGGACAAAGCTTACCGCGCATTCGGGAAGTTTGCTCTCTCGTGCCGACAAGTCGATCTCGGCGCGTGTGGGCAGCAGCAGCAGTAGCGCCACGAACGCGACCAGCTTGAGCGGGAGCTTTTCTGGGCCCATCCTCCACACATCTCGCCAAGATCAAATTGCAGTCGACCAGAGGCACTTCGTGGGTGGTCTGGTATTGAGGGAAGGCATGGTGCCACATGTGCGGGGGACGTGGGGAGTAATGGGAAGAAGGTTACGCAAGGTTCCAGCAAATGAATCGGATAGCTCCGCACCGCGTGGTATGTCCGAGCTGACCTTCGCCTAAGTGACGTTGAACTATATATGAATCTAGCGTGAGCCCAAATGAGGTCTGGGTTACCAGGATCAGCAGGTTGCCGGCCGTGCTTTGCGGCGTGTCGGATCATCAGCTTCGGACTCGCAAAGAGAGAAACCGTGCGGAGAAGTAGGAATAATCAGACCGACAACTCCAAGAGCCAACGGCCTTGTTCAAGTCCTGCTATGTTTCTTACGGGTCACGGATGTGGAACCGAGCCATACATAGTAGACTATCGAGAGATCCTAACAAGGGACCCAATGCCTGCCGGGTTTCTTAGTGAAAGATCTGAAGATCTAGGGCCGTGTGTTTTTCCGGGGCATGTTGGATGCATCCACGCTCATTCCGTCATGCCCGGTCCTTGTGCCGTTATAACCAAAAAGCAGTTATTGCTTGTTGCATTTGCACTCCTCGTAAGAAGACTAAACATGGTTGCTGGCCTGACCTGGTCGGAATGGCGCTTTGACCTTTGCTGCTGCTGCAGGCAGAAAATATCCCCATGTTAATAAACTTTGTCGCAGATGCGATAAAAGTATGTCACTTCGAGTATCCACGCGATTCTCAATCCTTTCTTGATTCAGATCAGGTTTGAATTGGAGAAGCAGGCTTGCCTTGCTTATAGTTCTATATACATACGGACGTGCAAGTTTTGAACTGAAGAAGTAAGAAGTTGTGAAATATATACAAGAAGGTATGTCAATGCTTAAAAGACATGATCGACGCGGTGAGAGCGCCGAAGGCGCAGCGCACGCTTTACCGAGCGCTTGCAGTCGGCCTTGTCGCCGCTGCCGCTGCCGGGATTGGTGCCGGAGCCGGAGCTGCCGGTGTTGTTACCGGATCCAGCTCCGCCAAGGATCTGGGCGGCGGCGTGCTCAGCGGCGACCATGACGATGGCCTGCGTGTTGCCGGTGGGCAAGTCGGGGTGAATGGAGGCATCGACGACAAAAAGGTTGTCGGTGCCCCAGACCTTGGTCCGGGTGTCGACGACACTCTGTCCATCATTTTTGGTGCCCATGATGGCACTGCCGACAAAGTGGCTTCCCGTGACGTATTCCGAAATGAGACTCTCGGCGGTGACGTTGCCGGCCAGGGTCAGGGTGCTGTTGGACTTGGAGGCGTAATGGATGAGCTGGTTCATGAAGCTCGTAATGGCCTCCTTGTCACCGCTGGTGGTGAGGTAGGGCTCGGTGGTCAACTTGGTGGAACCGTCGGCGGAAATTGCCAGAGCACCGACGGACGTCAGACCGTGAGTGAGATAGACCTTGACTCTGATGGTGTTGTTCTTGGGGGAGTTGACGGTACCCTGGACGTAACGCTTCTGGCCGTCAGAACCCTCGACGCTCGTCCAGAAGTTCAGACGCTGGCCGGCCTGGGCGAGGAGACCGGTCCTCTTGGCGAAGGCGTCGACATCGGTTTGGGACGGGTTGGTGAAGGCAGTGGCTGCCAGAGAGTTGAGGGTGGACTTGGTCTGAAAGTTGACAGTGAAGATGGGGTGGTCTTTGAGGTTCTGGCCGACGGGGAGATCGATCCACTGGGCCTCGGCGGGCAGAGTGACCTGAGAAGAGCCACTCTTGACCGTCTGGATCTGCTCCTTGGGTCCGATGCCGCTGTTGAACAGGATACGGGGGGTGGACAGAGCACCGGCGGCAAGAATAGCGGCGCCGCCAGACTTGAGGTTGACAATCTGGCGAGTATTCTTGCCGGTCTCGATCTCGACACCGGAGATGGTGGTGCCGTCGCGGACGGCTCGGACGACCTTGGCATTGAGCTGGAGCTTAAAGTTGGGCAAGGCCTGGGCGCGGGGGAGGTAGTCACGGACGGGGCCGCCGCGAAGACCGTCGGCGATCAACCAGGGGGGGTGGGTGAAGACGGCTTCCTTCTTGTTGGGCTCCGCGAGGCCGTTTACCTCAGTGAAACCGTTGCCGGCTAGCCACTTGGACATGACACTGTACGCGCCCTGGTCGTAACGCTTGCCGTCCTTGCTGGGCTGAATGGTGCCGGGAGTGCGCTCGTAGAGCTTGTTGGCAGACTCCTCGACGTCACTCCACTTCCAGCCCGCGGGCCACTTGTCGTCAAAGTCGTGGGCAGCAGGCTTGACAAACATCATGGCGTTGACCATGGTCGAGCCGCCAAGAATGCAACCAGCTTGGGAAGCCGTGTCGGTGCAGTACTCGGTCGTCTCCTTGGCGGTGGACAGGTAGTAGCCCATGGACGGGACGTCGTACTGGGTAACGGTGTTGTTCCAGTCGAGAGTGGCCTTACCGCCGGTGGAAGCCAGGGAGACGCCGCCACGCTCAAGCAGCAGAACACTCTTGCCGGACTCGGCCAGACGTTCGGCGACAATGAGGCCGGCAGCGCCGCCGCCGGCGACGATGTAGTCGTAGATCGTGTTGGAGATGGTGGTGGTGACGTTGGCAGGGATGGAGGGGGCGGTTCCGTTGCCGGCGCCGGGGGTAGTGGTGGCAGGATCCGATGCCTTGGCGGCCCAGGTGGCGTAGTCGGCCGACTTGGCCTCGGCAAGGTTGGCACCGAAGAGACCGAAACCAGCACCGTGGTAGTTGAGAGCCCCGGAGGCACTCGCGGTGTCCGACAGCGCGGTGGTAGAGTAGGCCCAGCCGAAGGTGGTGGTGTCGGCGGTGCCGGTGAAGGTCGTATCGTCGCCGGTGATGCAGCCTTGGCAGAGGAAGGTGTAAGTGAAGGCGGTTCCGTTGACGGATGTGCCGGACGCGATGGGCTTCAGGGTAATGCCAGAGTCGGTGACGACATCGGGGTTCGAGTATCCGCTGGCCTTACGGACGGACGTCTGGACCGAGTCACCGTTGGGCCATGCGACCAAGAGGATCTTGTTGGTCATGGGTCCACCGAGGGAAACGGAAGCCCAACCGGCGGTTACGGGCGCGGAAATCTGGCCGATGAAGTCCTTGCCGACGGTGGTGGGCAGAGCAATACCGAAGGAGAAGCCGGATGTCTCGCTATGCCGCTGGAAGGTGATTCCGGAAGCAGCGTCGACGTACGAAGACGTCTGCTGCGCCGTGGCGGCCGCTGCCAAAAGCCCCGTGGTGAGGAGGGACTTGAACATTGTGAAGGATCGTATGGGTTTAGTTGACCGTTAGAGAGAGAGTGTGTGGATTCAGTGCCGCCTGTTGACCTAGAAGATGGTAAGAAAAGAATGGAACACGACTATGTCACGATATAAAGAGAGAGTACACCCGTCGCAGAGGGCAGAAGAAAGGCAACAGCAACCAGTGCAAACAAATGTGACAGAAATGAAGTTGTGGTAATAGAAACGTGGGCGAGTGAAAGAGTTGGCTATTCAAGCCGAGAGTCGTTTACCGGCCAATATATATGTGTCGTCTCTCTCCGTGGGGATCCAGGCACAGGAGACCTAACCCAGAAGGACGGCCAGAAAATACATGCAATTTGGCTGACACTGACTGTAGACCTCATTGTGGAGGTTGACAGGGTCAGCAACTCGCATCCAGGCATGATGGACCCATAATGATCTAGAAAGCGAAGGCGTGGTTGACGACAGTGGGTGGCAGGCAGGCTGAGCCGTGTATTCGGGTCTTTGGGCGAATAGGAGCCCTCGATAGCACTCATTAGCAACGCGAACCGGTTAGCAATGTTGGCGAGGAGACTCCGCCGGGTGACGTCCGTCGGGCGATGTCCGTCGGGCGACGTCCGCTCTGGGGACAGCCATTCCAAGATCTCAATCCCAGGAACCTAGCCGGACTAGGTCACCAGTGCCGGAGATTTCCCCGGTAGTTGGAAGGGCCGCCGGGACATGATAGGATCGACGGTTTGCTCGCTAGACGGGTTGATCACGGGCAAACATGGGTTGGCTGTGGCTGGAGGAAGTGCAGCCGCCGCATCTAGATTTGTTTTCTAGTCTGGGCTCTTTTTTAGGCATGGTTCTTGCATCCGAGTGGACGGCGTCGATGGGCCCCTGTACCCCGGATATATTAACCGACATGGTTCGACACGTTATGCGAAACGCCCATTAACGAACCGGTCGTCCGAAGTTGATCAGTGCTGTTGGATGTCACTGGCCAGCCTTGGGGCCGAGTGTGGATTTCTGTTTGTGACCCGAGGGTCCTAAAAACAGATGCCACCCTGTCCAATTAGAATGACTGTGTTATAAAGAAATAGCTGCGAAAGGGGGGTAAGATGAGGGAGAGTAATGGCCGAGAGGCACACACGCATGCAGCATCGGCATGTGGGGGATTCTCATTGACGCGAGTGAGAAAGGGGGTCTTTGTTTTGAAAAAATACTCAATAATTGGATACTGTGTAAGTCCTACAAAGCGTCCCTTGATCTATCATATCGCAATACACACCGGTGCCATCGTCAGTCTCTGCTCTTTAATCTCCGTCGGCGCTTATTTCACGTCCCACTGTCGCCACTATCTTGTGCCATTTACCTATACAAACAACACAGCCGTCAATCAAGCTACAAAGCGATATCATGAACACATTAATGAGAGTCACAGCCTACATATCATCTTTCCCCACGATGCTCCACAGTCTCAACTGTAAATTGTCGTCCTGCCTCACGAGACTGCCCAGGCCAAAACGCGAACCTACGTGAAGCATCTCATCACACTCAAAGAGTCCCTGTCGCGCGGTAATAGCTCCCCATTCCTTGCCACGCAATAACTGGTATGCCGCGGCCCCACCACTAGCAGGCCACCGGTATCCGGGGGAGCAGTGATCGTCATCGCAGGGCTGCATATCCGTGTCATCCCTGCCGACCAAGGGTGGCTTGGAAATTCGTCTCAGTCTGCTCAGCCGACCAAGCAGCCAGCAATCAGCCGGTTTCTTGCGTAGCGTACTGTTTATCTGAGACACCATTTCATCATTCGCCTTGAAAGCCCCCCTCTATTCATGAGCTAAGTTACTGGAACTAAGCCACTGGTAAGAAACTTGTTAGGTCTGTCGGGCGATGCTAAGCATCATCGATAAATAAACTGCATCCATGCATCGCTACCAGGATGTCATTTGCAAGTCATTGTCGTCTACGGAGTACGCGCAAACTATTATTTCGGCCTGGGTTTCCTCTAAGAATATCTAGTCCTCATCCCACATCACCTTCATGGACACGGGGAATGGCCAGAGTTGGCCCCAGTCCTCCTTCATGTATACGAAGAAACCACCGGGCCTCGGTACCTTCTTCAATATGCCTTGAGGTCCCGGAACCCGCCGAACGTTCTTCTTGCGGAAAAGCGCCCTAAACATTTCCGTGAGAGCCACTTGGCTCGCAGCACGACCGAGGCAAGCGTGCGGACCGAGACCGTAGTGAATGTATGAGTCCAGGGGTCTGCGGGGATTAACCTCTTCCGGCAAGGGGAAGTGCTCGGGGTCTCTGGCGGCGGAAACCTGACACTTCGGATTAGCCCGGGGCCCGGCCGACGTTGAACGAATTCTTAAACTTACGAAACTGACAAAAACCCTATCGCCTCTTCTCACGGGAACCTCGCGGCCGTCGTCCTCTACGATTACGTCGTCCTGCGTCGCTTCGCGGTACGAGCCGAAGGTTCCTGCAAGTCGGATACCCTCCATGGCGTATCCAAGAAGTAGGGCATCGTTTTCCTTCGTCGACGGAGACATGGCCACCTTGTGAATCTGCTGAAGGTGATCGCTACCTGGGGACGAGAGGTAATAGTCGACCGATTGTGCAAACTGCGTTCCAACATGTCAGCAAATCCGTCTTATTACTTACCATACCGAGAAACACTCACCACTTGTGCTTGATTCGGTACCATGGCCCCTGACGTGGGCAAAATCTGACTCCAAGCGATGTCATAGGCGCTCAGACCGGCTTTGGCAAGGCCCTTGACCATATTCGTCCCGTACGAAGCGAGCGGGTCTTGCTTGTCCGCCGTGCCGGTGAAAAGGCCGCGGAAGCCGACCTTGGTAGTGATCTTGACATTGGTCTCGACCAACTTGCCAAGCTTCATCGTCACCTCCTTGGCCGCTTGTCGGAGCGGGAAGGACTTGACAGGGTCAATGTCGAAAAAGATGCAGACGAAGATGGCCGCCAAGATCTGATACATCTCTTGCTCCGAAAACACACCCTTGGGGTTCTTGGCGGTCTTGAGAGGCAGATTGAACACCCTCGAAGCGAAGTGAACGTGGGCAATGTTGCCCACGTCGCGGATGATGTCGACGTGCGTCTGGCCGGCGAGCTTGTACGACTTCTCCGTGAGCAACTGCTCCGTGATCCCAGCATAAAATTGTTTGACGTGAGAGTCCCAGCCGTCCTTGTAAAGCAGAGACTGCATGCATTTCTTCTGGCCCGCGTGGAAGTCCGTGTCTCCGGAGAGCATGAAGCGGCTGCCACCCTTGCCCATCAGGAACGAGAGACCCTCGTCCCATGTTACCTTGTAACGGTTCTGGTTCTCCAGAATGTGCTTGGCACCTCCGTATGACACGATGTTGGTTCGTAGAGGGGTGAACTTCGGCTGGGAGAAGTCAAACTGGTCGACGCGACCCAGGTCAGTGAGAATTTGATGGTTCTCGGACGGGATGACCATGGGGTAATGAGCGTAGACCGAGTTCGCTTTGAAGTGGTTGGGGAAAGCTCTCAGGAACAACTTGTAAAAGACACAGCCGTGATTGACGTCGAGATCGTACTCGACCTCCTTGTAGCCCCATTGGGTCAGGTGGCGAGGGTTGTAGTCTGTGGTGTAGTATCTGTCACCCCGGACAAGGCAAACTGCGTCCGATAGCACAACGCGTGAAATGGTATATGTCGGGGCGATACCAACTCCAGGGGTCAGGGGCGTCTTGGCCTCCTCGGCGACAAGGCCTGGATAGAGTTCGACGTAGTCGGGGTGTTGGTACAGGTTCTTGAGCTGCTCGGACACGGCTGGATCCGAGTTGATGTCCTCGAACCGGTCGTAGGGCTTCAGCCCAAAGTGCTTGCGGAACTCGTTGAGACCAGCCACGTTCCACTTTCGGCCGTGCATAATGCCCATGATCTCGACTGGCCTCATGACCTGTGGGACATTGCGAGCTCCAAATGCGCCAGCGCAGTCTTCAATAGCCGAGCTGATACAGTCAACGAGGTCGTCATCGTCAAACTTGCCGTCCTCGCCTCTTTGATAGTCGGCAAAGGTACGCTGACCGGGGTCGTCGGGAATCGACTTCTCAAATTTTCCAAAGACACAGGCCATCTCTTGAGGAGACATCTCGCCCTTGCCACCGCCGCCTAGAAGCTTTCCGTAGAACTTCTGGATCCACTTGTCATCCTTGTCCGAGATGCAGGAGTGCCATCTGTAACAGAGATTGAACTCGGCCGAGTTGACGTTTCCGGTGCCTGCTTCCGCTCCGTCAGGAGTACCGGCGTCGATGCCGGCCTCTTGGCGGGGGTCGAGAGTCCATGTTGTATTGGTGCGGTTCAGGTTGACAATGTTGCGGACATAGTCGACCAATGTGATGTTGATGTACAATCCAGAAGTCACGAGCCGCGCTGTCTGGAACAGGTCTTCATCGTACTTTTTCCAGGCCTTGGCGGCGTTTTCTTCCGAGAGTTCTTTGCTTGGAGGCGCGAACCTGTTGCCTTCGTTGATGACAGCGAGATGCTCCGCGACGTGGTTGTGAAAGCGGTTGAACATGATGAGGATCACACACACACCCGGCGGCATTCCAATCAATCGCTTGTCGGCAAAGCTGTCGGCCTTAAGCTTGCCATCCCGAAACGTCCTGATGGAATCTTGCATCTCCTGGTTGCTGCCGTACAGTGGGGAGAGATCGAGATACGCTGACGTCTTGGACTTATTGCTGTCCCGGTAGTCGGTCCAAAACAGATCTGCTAAAAGTCAGGGTTTGGTCTAAACTAGACAGGCGAAAAAGGGACCCCTACCATGAATAATGATGGTTGCCCAATACCACAGGATGCTTGACACGTTGTTTGGGTGCTTCTTGTAATCCGTACGGCCCATGACGGCATCGAAAATCAAGCCCGGGTCAGGCATCGCACCCAACGTGACAATCCGAGGCTTGACTGATCTTGCATATGCACCTCCAGCGGCACCCAGCTGAGGGAACATGGGGTTCTAAGACAATGTTAGTACGTTATGGGTTAAACTGTTAAGTGACTCCAACTGACATTGTAGGATCCATCGGCGCGTCGATATTTGTACTCGTCGCCCATGTACAACATGGGTGGGTGGTCAAGAGAGTCCCAAAGCTCTTGAATGAAAGTGTTTGTCAGTTGCTCGCGGAGCTGAGATCTATGGGGAAGTTTGGCCACGATCTGGATGGTGCGCTCCATGATCATGGTCCGGTCATCCTGGATCTTCTCCCTCTTGATCTTTGATTTGATGATCTGCACGAGGGTCTTGACGTCTACCACGGGAATCAGTAAGGACAACCGCAACCCTGATGCCTTTCATAAAACTCACCTGCCGCCTGCAACGCTCGAAGGTTTTGAACCATTGTCGGCCGAATCAGCTCCTTGGGATAGGAGCCATCACCGTTTTGGGTGGGCAGTGGCCGCTTGGATGCCTCTCGTAGTGCTGAGAAACCACCCTTCTTGACATCATGAGAGCCATATCGGGCGGATGCGCGACTTGGTCCAATTTGCTTTTCATCCCTCATGGTGGCCCCGCTGCCGGAGAGAGAACTGGAGTTCTCATACTCCTCAACGCCTGGCCTCGAGAGGCTCCCGTTCCGATGGGATTTCATGGTATACTGCGATAAACGATTCTTTGATTGAACGTTCCCAACAAAGCTTTACAAACACCTACGACCTCTCGCCAGGGCTCGGTCTTCCTATATAACTTTGAGACCGACATTCTCGATTACACAATAACCTTAGGTTGCAGCCTGACCAGTCTAATATTTCTTGGCAAGTGATTCTTCTGCCCCTATTGTGCATGCGAGCTTGGCTGGCGGGGACTCATGCCAAGCCGTGGCAGCGATAGCTTCTGGCTGTCTTGATAACTGTCTTAGATCATGTCTTGGACTGTCTCACACCGGCTACAAATCGGCCGAGTGCGCGCCTGCAGCCGTCTACGTCGATCCCGTTCGGCAACGCTGGGATGCGGCACTAGGTAGCGTCTTATTCCTCAGCCCGTTGAAGATCATTTCCAGTCTTGAATCATTGCTGTGGGAGTTCCAAGTCTTTTTTTCATTGCAATTTCGACTAGGGATTGGTCGCCTTAACAAGCCGTAATTACCGACGGTGTATGCACGACAATAACTTACGACACACGGAACATGTGCTATTCAAGGGTGGTGAAATGTAGTATTCAACCTTCGACCTAATTTTTCATCATCTATGTAACAACCACCCGCAGGTTCGTATATGCTGTGTAGATATGTGTATTCCCGAAGCCGCCCGCGTGCTGCACGACATTAGTGAGTCTCTATTCACCTCCATCTCACTACTTTCATGTGATGTGGGCGGCAAGGGAGCGAACATTGAGTTGGTTCGGTCCTGTCTTACGCACGGTTTGGGTCGGCAGAAGCAAAAAGCCTATGAAAACTTGTCCAGAAAAAGATTACTAGTTATGTCTTGGATGGGAGACACACCCAATCTACAGATTCAATAAAGAGGCCCACTCGCAGGTGATGTCACATTCAAGCCCGAAACGTTTGTCTCATAAGCTATCAGAGTTGGCGTCAAGCTATGGCTGATTGATGTCTTATTCCATGACATATTTGCGGGTGCGTCTCGAGGGCATCGCGAGAAGCCAAGAGGGCAACGGTTGTAAGACCGATCTAACGTACCGGTGTAAGCTAGCACCGCTTCGGGTAATAAATTTCGAGCGCCAACGTCCTCGCTGGCTCCCAGACATACGTTTCCCTGAATCTCGAAGGGGACATAACTGTCTTACTCACGGCCGGAAGCAATTGCCCTAGGAACGCCTCAACTGACCTATCTGCTGGACTGCATTTTAACAATTTCCCGAATGTTGACTGCTGGTTGTAGATCTGTCTTAGATACCACTAACAAGGCGGGAGTTGTCTCACGGCTGAGATGCAGATCAATCTCCATCGTGATCGACAGTCCCCCGTCCGTCGACATGGTTGGTGGAGAGGTAGACGGTGAAAAGACATGCATAGTGCCACAAAAGGCCTCATTGCACCATACAGCCGCGCTTTCCGGACCAGTGAAGTTTTACTCCCCCTTCACCGGACAAGACCATACTAGGTGACGCAGACCGCGGGCAGCCATCTTCCGCTTGCATGTAACCCAGCGCAAAAAACGTACAAGACGGCAGATATGGCATTTCCATAGAGGGGGTTGTGGAATGTTGGAGGACCTAGCAGAGACATCATCGTTTGGGTTCCACCGTTCTATATGAAAAAGTATCTTTCTCACTCCCTTCAACTGGGGTCATCGTATGCCGCCTTCGCCCTCTTTTTCTCTTTGAATCCAATAAGACTTGTTTCCAGGTTCAGCCAATTGCAGAAGTCACCATGCATCCTTACCTTCACAATTCCTTCAAGCAACGAAAGGGTAATCCCAGGAAGAGCGCAACAGAGCCGGGCGACCAGGCTGGAAATGGGGCATATCGAGGAGGGCAAAACCATGGCCCTCGAAGAAAACTTATCCTCTGTTTCGACGGCACAGGCAATAAGTTTCGAGGTGATGACAGCGACAGTAACATACTTAAGATCTTTCGCATGCTTGATAGCTCAGCGGATGATCAATGTAAGGAGACCCCGCACGAAAACGAAAGATAACTCGTTACTGACCATCTTAGATCACTATTATCAACGTGGGCTTTCCTACTTTTGAAACCCTAACAGAACAAGTAGTCCAAAGAAACTAACCGCTGCATAGCCGGGATTGGAACATATGTCGTGTCGGAAAACTTAACTCACAATGGGATTAGAGCAAAATGCAAGTCATGGTATCAGATGGCCAAAGACTCCGCCGTCGGTTCCTCTTTCGATCAGCATGTGGTCGGCGGGTATCGGTTTCTGATGCGATATTACTCGCCGGGGGATGATATCTACATGTTTGGATTTTCCAGAGGGGCCTACGTTGCTAGGTTCCTGGCTGAGATGCTCGACTTTGTTGGCCTTCTCTTGCATGGCAACGAGGAGATGGTTGCTTTTGCGTGGAACGCGTTCTCTCAGTGGCAATGTCGCCGCACCAACTCAACGCCAGAAGGCAAGGAGGAGAAGGAGAAAATGTATCAGTTTCTCAGAGGTTTCAGAGAGACCTTTTCGCGGCCGATCCGACGTATCCGTTTCTTGGGACTCTTCGATACGGTGAACAGCGTCCCCCGATTCGAGACGGCATGGATGCAGCGCAGCAAGTTTCCATACACCGCACGCAGCTCTGCCAAAGTCATTCGGCACGCAGTCAGCGTCGACGAGCGTCGGGCGAAGTTCCGGCAGGATCTGATATACCAAGAGCCCAAGAAGTGCCGCAAGAAGAACGCCGCCAAGCGGATGATGGAGCACCACCCGTTCAACGAAAAGGTACAAGAGTTTCAAGAGAAGTACCGCCCTGGCCGGCGTTCAACTCTCGCTCCCGATGATGCCGTCGCCGCAGAAGATCGCGGGAGGAGACGGCACCATCAAAGCCAGGAAGACGACGCAGACCACCCTGTTCCCTTTCGCAATCGATCCAGGTCTAGATCCAGAACAACTGATATTTCACATCACGCGCACACGGACCATGATGCCTCATCTACCAACTCCAAGCCACCAATGGAAGATCTGACCTATGATTCGGACGATGACGAAGCCGACCAAGACGTCGACGAAGTGTGGTTTGCCGGCGGCCACGGCGACATCGGCGGTGGCTGGGACGCTGTCGCAGGTCGCAAGAATGCTAGCCATATTCCCCTAGTTTGGATGGTCCGAGAAGCCATGCGAGCAGGGTTGTCTTTCGACGTCGAGCAACTCGAGTATCTAGGCTGCGTGGATTCAGTAACAGGGCCTAGCCAGCGACCTATACCACCGCCTCCCATGCCTCAAGATGTACCAGGGGTGCCCAAAATTCATGTTGACGCTCCTTCTCCGCCGCCGGTTGATTTCCAACCGGAGTCGCTGAATGGGTCGACGACGGAGCAGGCGGACGAGAACTCAGACGCGTTGGCGCACGCCTGTACGGCGACGGCTTTCGCCGAGATGATTCGGACCGCGCACGAGGCCGAGATCCACGATTCGCTAGACTTCGCATGCGGCATGCACCCTGTCAGCGTCTTCATGTGGAGGGCGATGGAATACCTTCCGTTCCGGAGACTTGACTTGAGACCCGATGGCAGTTGGAAACCCATCAGGTGGCCGCTGCCCCGCGGAGAAGTTCGCGACATCCCGGACAAGGTTAGAATACATGGCAGTGTCATCCGTAGAATGAAGAGAGACGAGAATTATCGGCCGGGCAATCTCATAGTTGGTGGCGGCGGCAGAGGATGTAGGGTGGCGCCGAAGAAGTACGGGATCGGGGAATGGGTATGTGTTAAGGGTGAAGGGGATTTCATCGACGAGATCTGGGTACGCAAGCCCCGGGATGAGGAGAAGGAAGAGTCTGACGTCTGAATGAGAAGTAACAGAGTAGGTCTGGTATCATGTGTGGCTGTAGGGTGGAAACAACGATAATCATTATAGAAGGTCTTCCGTCACTTTCAAGGAAGTAGCTCCTCATTTTGCATAGCGAGGGTCGAGACATCATGTAGAAAAGCAACTGATCGGGTGTTTCCCCCATGTCACAAAACGCTAGCCGAGGCTGGGATGGCATGGGTGAACTTAGCATAGCTGTGGGAGTCTGCTCTGGAGTCACAGCCACGTTGTCCAATGTGCACCCATTTCGGGTCAGCAACCAAACAAAAGTGATGTTCGGTTGGGATTTTCATTTAAAGATATCCGTCGCATTGTTGTTTCTACTATATATCCGTAAGCTAAGTCCGAAATCGCCAAAGGCTATGTAGCTGCGTCCTATGTGGGCAGCTGTATATGCTTACTCTTGCTAATGACATTGAGACCCTCTAGAGCCATGCGATAAAATAGAACTAAGCAACGCATTCTGGGACTCACGCGGCTAATAAAACACGTTGTAAGCTCACGTGACATGCCTCTTTTTCCCCTATAGAGCTTCTAATGCTGATGTTCGTGGCTAAGTGTAGAAGGTTTGCAGCAACTTTTAGTTCAATTGTCGTTACCCGTGCCCGCACCCGTGACTTGGGTTCGGGCCACGTCCACCGGGCAAGGGTAGTACAAAGGCAATTCTTGGAAGTTTCTCTTGCTCCTTGTTGCCTCGTAGCCTGCGAACAGCCTACAAATCCTCTCATCTTGACTGACTCTAATTTTTACTAAGATGATTCGATAGTTTCTACATCTTATTTCAACGAAAACGGTACAAGCCTAAGATGTTGCTCTTGACTTCTACTGAAATCTTTTACAGAGCTAGGTGATGGAACTCTCTGCTGTACCTCCAGTGTAAGAAAATGCCCTATAGCATTGTACCACCGTGAGGCTGAGAGCGATTTCCATTCGCCAGCAGCTTTTAAGCCAATGATCAATTCTAAAACGAATGCTTCCCTTCTCAATAACACAACATTAGAAGTGAACAGCCTGATCAGGCCTGCATGAGCGCCTCCTTTTGGAACCGTGGTCGGTTTAGGGGCAGCAATTGCACTACACTGCGGTTAGCGGCATCTCAGGGAGCAACTGGATCGAGTAGGGAAATACTTACAGTGACCCACCCGATCTCTGGGTCACCATCCTGAAGACCACCTACGACGCAATCTGAACCAGTCTCCTGTGTGTTGCACACCCCAGCTCCGCGCACCTGCATTTCGTTGCAGGTAGCGACAGGGGACTATTATGACTTGTGAGCTCGAGCTGAACGTGCTCCGCGAGGGTTTTGGGTGTCGAGAACTTACGCAATCGGCTAATCTCGATCGGCACTCGGCGGACACGATGGTGGCCATAGAGGCCGTCAGGAAGGAGAGGACGATTGAGGCAAGCATTGTGAGTATAGGTGTGCGGTTGGCCGGGTCGGAGCTTGGGATCGGTGGGCGGCAGAGGAGCTTATGAAGTTCTTGGTGCAGGGTTAGAGATAGAGACGAGACACTGCAAGCTGGGATATGGCATGCTGAGGTCAGACTACCTATTTATGTGTTTGGCGGTGAACAACCCTAGTAGACGTTATTAATCAATTGTTGACATGTGCGCGATGAATCTTGAATCATTCAACCAAAGATCGTCCCCTACAGCCCCAAAATAGGCAGTTCAATAGAACAGAACTTTACTATAGCAGCGCAACTTGTACAGCACACAGGGGGTTAACCAATATATCAAACAACGCTAAGCTATGACACCGCCTGTAAGGTTGCATTCCTACTCTGTAGAGCAAACAGGCTAAGAAAGTTACAATATAATACTGATTCAAACCTGCAAAGAAGCCGCTAACAAGGTTGCAGCAGAAAGAGAGGGGCGCCATTTAACGCCTTGGCAAGTCCCACCCGCCTTGAGTCAGTCACACGGCAGGCAGTGCATGCCTATATGTCCTGCCTCACCCTGTAGCGCTGCTAGGGTGCATATGTTAGGCAGTACGGAGTAGACACCAATGTTACCCGTCTCTTGTAGAAGATGACCCTATATCAACAGTTCTGAAACCCAATGTCGCCGTATGTTCGCCAAGGAATGTATTCTAGGGTGAAGAGGATTAAGAATGGGATATTTCAACGGCGGGTATAGCCATCGCGTACTAAGACCGGACTGCGTCGTGGACGCACAGCCATCGCATGGCATATGACTCTACAAGCTAGAGGCAACCCCGCCAATCGTATGATGATTGTACGGCGTCCAGGAAGGTGTTTGATGCCACTGCATCCGTAATAGATTAGTTTGTCCGGAACAACCAGAACAGCAACTATAATACTGCGTAAAGATTAAACGACAGCATGCACCTCTTGCCTGCTCTTCTGTCCCACACGCAATCTAAATCAAACTCTTAGCCAAACTCTAATATGGTCCTACATTATCCACTCCGTACACTCTTGACTCTTAAGCAGCCCCTGTATAACTGAAAGCCTATTGGTAACCTATGGCCTACAAACAGTAAAGCGCCCTGTTGAATTCAATAATATCGTGTTGAGGTCCGATGGTCATGTGATCCACCAGGCCCGGCTAGCCTCTTCAAAGAGGCTGCTAGCAGGGTTTCTCCCTGCTGTGTTCCCTTCTTGACGTTCATCTTCAGCGATAGCAATACACGCAGTTATTGCTTTTCGATCGTCACCTCTATATATTGTGAGTTGTGCGTATCTTCTGTGTATATACTTGCCGTCTGCAGTAACCCCGCCGCGCACGCAGCCTATTTTTTGTGGCCGGTATTGATTCTTGAGACCGCAAGCGGATCAATCGGCCCGGAGCTGCTGAAGGCCTTTATAGCAAGCTTCTTGCTTACGAGTAGCGATATTGCCAATATCGCCGGGCTCGCTTAGTGACTATACTAATATACACTATAGTCTAACATGAATTACTATTAGTGATGAGCAACCATGCTGTGAATTAACTAATACACTGAGATGGGTGGCACCTAGGCAAGGGAGAAATGCAACTTCGCCCTGAAAACGCGCGTTTTTTTACGAATTGCAGAAAGCTAGCAATTACACGAATCCATCTCTGCCTTGTACCCCTGAATCGAGATACATTAGTTTTGCGGGCGGCCTACTGCGTGGCTATGGCAATGGAACTTCCTACCGGATGTAGTTAGATACAGCTAAATAGCATGCTGCCTACAGCTAACTAGCTGAACATTAGTATAACACGTTTTATCACTTAGATTCTCTTGTCTTGATGTATACTGTCTAAAGTATGAGTAGGTGCTCTTACGCCCCTTTTTCCTTAGTTTCCCACTCACTAAAAAATAATAACTAACAGTTTATCTTAACAGCGTCATTAAAGGTGCTCTATAAGAGAACATGTAGGTAATATTTCTCCCCCCTTCAGATCTGATCAAAATATATCTAATCTGTAATAACAGACTACCTAGACATAATGAAACTGTCATTGATTATACAGACCTTGCTCTTGACAACAGGCGTTAAGGCTAGCTGTCTTATTATCACAGCACGGGCGAATATATTTCAGGACCTTGAATCATTCTCTATCAATGCTGGATAACGGGTCTGTAAACCTGATGTTGGGTCTTTAGGGACTGCAATTCACAATGAAAGAAATGGTGTATTTCGTGTAAAGTGTTTCCAGGTTGCACCTGAAGCTTGCGCTTTTGAAGGGCAATCAACTACAATTAGCGTTTTCAATGTTGATTGCAAGGGTGGGAAGGAGGACGGGTGTTAAGTAATGTACTGAAGCAGAGTGTTAGGCAGTAAGAAATCTATTAGAAGGATCTGCTAAGGGTGCTAGCTAACTGGAACGAAGCAAAGAGACAATAATATTGGCCTTATTGGCTAACAGTAATGAATATTAAGAATTAAATAGTCTAGTAAAAAGGAACCTTTAAACTGTCTTAAATTATCTAGCTGAGTTCATCTGAGACGAAGCCTTGTGTTGTTTCTCTTTGCTTGTTGTGAAGCCTAAGCTGGCATGTCTCTAACTATTCCCGTATGCTGGCAGTACCTTAATTGTAGTATAAAGCAAAAGCCTTATTAATGATGCGCCTACATTAATACCCCCTATTCTGTACTTTATAGTTACACTAGCTAGCATACTAACTGGTTAGGCCGCAATAATAAGACGGTCTCCCCTTTGCCTATAAGCTCCCTTCTGATTCTTCTCTGTCCGTGTTATGCGTTGAAGATGATACAAAGACACTTCTGTCTGACTCTCCCTACTTTGGTCTCGACTTCGACTTACTCTTACGGGGAAGTTTCGACATGTATCTAAGCCAAAATACACCGCTAATAAAAGAAGCAACAAGTTCTGTCACAATTAAGAAGACAAAAATCAGCGATGAAAACATCAGATCCCTGTAAATGTAACTTACGACTTGAAACGAGGATCTGCCGCCACGACCAAGCCACAGTCTCTTCTCCATTGTATGGAAAGTCTCGAGTAGGGACCGCCAGAAACCCATGAAGGAAATCGGAGTCTGCTAAAATCAGCAGGAGATCTAAGTATAAGTAAGAGCATTGGCGTAGTCCTTACGAAGAAAACCCGTAGTCATTGTAAATATAAACAGCAATTCAGTCTGTCATTCACCATCTTGAGCTCTTTTGTTGGCTTGATCAGTTAGAATGCGTGTATTCCTTGCCACGGTCAAGCTTCCTCTCTTTTGCTTGATGTCAAGAAGATAAGTGAGCTAAGTCAAATCGACAAGCAAACGATGTATAAATTATGCTTAAGTAAGATAAACTTACCGACTTCTCTACCGGTTGTACGTCTTGCAGAAGTTCCTGAACTCTGGATATTCGTACTGTTAGACCTTTATCCAGTCTGTGTAAGCCATCTTTCTCTCTAGGTGATAGTCCTTCTTGCTATCTCGATATTTGTTGGTAACGACCTGCTGATCGTCGAAAATTCGTTGAATCATTCTGAGTTCATCTTCTATGCCCTTGATATCGCGTAGGTACTTGACCTCTTCACTGATGTGACACATTTCATCCCCCTTTTTTCCCCTCTCTCTCCTCCTATTTGCATCTTCCCCTAACCTTTGGATGAAGTCTTGAGCTGCATCAAAGTCTTCGTATTGCACAGCTTCCTTTTCGAAGGGTAATCATGCAACTGTTAATCTTACGTCTGCAAACACTCCAAAGTTCAATATACATACAGTGCAATGCTGTGATTAAAGATGCGAAAGACATCTTCGTCAAGCCCGCAATTTGTTGGATGATCCACAAACTCAATGGCGCACTGCATCATCAAGCTATATTAGAGCAGCGGGTGTTCCAGGCCGCTCTTTCTTTATGGCGCTACATGTGTTACGTAACAGATTGGCAATTAGGTTTTCCTTCCCCTAATCTCGAACACAGTTAGGAAATGCGGTGATGAAGGTATCTGAAATGCCATGAGGTAGGTGATCAATACACAAGACAGTTAAGTTTACTCTTTCTGGAAAACGTACGTAAAGTAATCTTCCAAACCCACATCTGGGTCACCATGAGGATATTCTTCTTGAATCTGTCTTGCTCTCGGCTGGGGTCTCCACACTTTGCGACAACTTGATCGTTGGTGCGACGAGAAATTTCTTCGTCTCTCAGGAAAGCGTATTAAGACTGGTCAAGCGTGCAAGGTTCGTGCCAGTTTTTCAACGATCCTCCAGAGCTATTGTAGAACTCTATCATGGGATGTGAGTCGTTGCGGTCGTCTCCGCAAGCATCGTGTTCGCAAACCCTACGTTGCTCAAGGTTTTTGATTTGCGATTAAGGCATTCCTGGCTTTCGGCATTGAAATACGGAATCTGTCATCTGTAGCGCTAATCCAGTCGAGCGAAGATGTTGATACGGATATGGGGATAGCCAACCACTATAGAAAATATGTCATCGTATGAGTTATGAAGCAGATTAAAGAATGGACGTCGTAACCCAGGGTGGTGGTTGTGACATCGGATCTCGTTGTAGACGTCGTTGATGCAAGCACTACTTCCTACTACATAGGGATGTACAGCAGCATCTTTTAATTCGCTCACAGCTCCAATGATTTTCTGAAGAAATTATATCTCAGTGTCAATTACATCACACAAGTACAACATATACATGTTGATATAGATACTTAAACCCAAACTCTCTGTAGCTTGTTAGTTCTTGTTATTGGTAAGCCGATATAGCAAAAAGCTACCTCTTACATTGTTCCTGGGTTAGTGAATTCACCTCCAAGAGTACACACTTGGCATCGAGTTTGGGTTATTGAGAAACTCTTCGATCCTAATCATGTTCGCGTCTTGCTAAATGCTCTGAGGGTAGTCTAAACCTCTGAGTTGAAAATGGACCCGATGGGGACGGGGGTTGAATCTCGGTCTCGCCGTCCGAGGCGTCCTATTTGGTCGAAAAGGGTTCCAATACCATCAGTGTTTGCTGCAGAGAGGTTTCTCTCAGCTCCCACCAAAGGGTTAGATCTAAGCCTTTCAAGTACCAAATCTCGGACTGTCTGAGCATCTGGGCGTCGTGCTTGTTCAAACAAAGCGACGCACCTCAATAGTAACTCTATGTGCCTGACTTGCTCCATTCCAAACTCCGGGGGTTCTCTGCGGTCTGGGTCAAGGAATTGACGGTGGTTTCGCTTGTCCACCCAGCCGTGCTGGTCTTGGTAGTGCGCCTAGATGAAGTTGGTGTGGCGGCTGATGTAATTGCATGTCTTGTATTTGCATCCGTCCTTGGCTGCCTCTTTAAGAAACGGCACAGGCTGGCTATACGGATTGGAGAAGCGGAAATGCGCCAGCTTGTCTTGGGTACAGGTGATGACTTGTATGCTGTTGACTGCTGCTGCGACCTGCTTTCGTTCTCTTGCCTTGATGTTGCGTCGGTGCTGGCTGTTTCCTGTGAAATGGGTCACCACTCTCGGTGCTGATGGACGCGGACCGGCACTGCCTACACACAACGACGCAATGTTTGTCTAAATAAACGAATGGAAGATATCGAGAGGCATCTACTACAAGTCATTGTATTCTCTAAGTGGGGGAAGTTGTAATGTACTTTTGATAGCGGTTTTATAAGGGTTCTACTAACAAATAAGAGATATAGGGTAGTAGATCTATAGGAGGCTGGGCCACTCCATGGTACAACCACCTAGATATCAATCTACTTATACCCTTAACCCTTACTATCCTACAAAACATTGAATTGAGACGAAACTTTCAACTCTTCCGAACCCAGTGGATACGCACAGGTTTCAAGACTATCTGTATCTTTGATCCCAGGGATTGAGACAGTCCAGTCTGAGATCGATTGCGCTGACTTGTAGTATCCCCCATTGACTTTCACATACATCCACTTAACCTTTTCAAAAACCCCATTCGCAGCGTTATATGCCCACTCGTGAAATCTGACAGTCTTCCCAGACCCTGCTGAAGGTAGTCTAAATTTGTTGCTGCATTTCTCTCCTATCTCTCTTCCACCAATAACAAATGTCTCGATGGTGGGGTTAAGGACACATGATGTTGTTGGCTTACTGGCGGTACCAAATCGAGTTCTCCGCACTCCATTTTGACGACAGACGTAGTTCCTGGGACAACTGATTATTGAACGTAGACTGGGTTGGAATTGTGCCCATGCCGGCTCATAACCACGACAGGTAATTGATCGAACATTACCCTCGCAAGTCGCACCCCAGGAACTGTACCTGACCGTTTCTCGGTTCTGTGGTGGATGGAGATGATCGTGTTCATGGCATTTTGCGTCTTCGTCATTCTCCACATACTGCCGTGGTCGTAGGATGTCCAAGAAAGAGGAGCCGTTTTCATGTAGAAGAGGTCCATTGTATGACATAACTTTGGTTAACTCTTTAGATAACTCTTCCTCTGAGAGGGGAGCAGATAGAACTGGAGGGTCGTTGATAGTAATAAATGGTGTATTTTCTGCAGCTAAGGCTGAGTTCAAGATAGGAATAGACTCTGCATATCTGAATACACAGATGGCTATAAGAATGAAATGTGGAGGCATGATTTAGAAGTAATGAATCTTTTCAAGTAGAAAGATAGTTAAGGCTGGCTTGGATGGACCTTATAGGAGATAGCTGCCTTATATACTGTGGCAGCAGGCAAAGGTTTTGCTTGTAGGGCAGGTAGACTGTAAGGGTGCAGCCACGCTTAACTCGGCAGCGGGACATCTAGATACTCACGCGTACTCAGTTCCTTTTCCAGACGTGTTGCCAGTCCGATCCGACAAGCGGAGGACAAGTCAGCCTAACATTACGCAATACATGACCCGCAGGCAAAACTTATTGCATACCATAGTTTTTAATTAGGGTTATTGACCTGTACGTCTATCTACGTAACGGTACTACGTTGGACTGCATCTTAGGTTGGATTCAATATCTTTCCAGCTAAACCTTCTTACTCTTATCTTATTGGGTGCTGCAAAAGTCATTTTCACCAAGATCGGTAGAGAACTATTTAAATTCATAACCCAAAAGTTTCTAGAAATATTTGCCCAATTAAGTGGTTACATGTGAGCGTTATCAGGTTAGGGTAAACCTTCTTATCCTAAGACTTCATAAAAAGAGAGCTAGTTAGCACCTAATAGAACACAGCAGCGTTTTAAAAGTCAAAATAGAGTACATTAGGCCTGAGTAAAACATACCATTTTACAGCACCTAATGGAATACTATGGTATCTAGCCGAAGTTTTACCCCCCTTGCCAAGTACTCAACGTATATCCCCCTTACTATTTTAGGTATAGCCTATATTACAAAGACTTTCACGCCTGCTAGCCGCCTGGCTAGCTGTTGGTAGGTCTCCCTCTAACAGCGTTTAGACAATAGTCTAGCGACACTAATGAGGATCACATGACGTTCCGCCCCATATTATCTAAGGCTGACAACAACATTTTGGTGTAAACTGCGTGGTGATATGCTGATAGTTGGGCTGGCCTTAGGACAGAGGTGGGCCAAACACAGGAATCCCAGCTGATTAATTAGGTGCCCTTATTAGTGTCGCCAGACTATTGACCCGACACTATATCAACTAACTATTACCACTAACCAACTGTGTCTATATACATATCTTCTTCTTCAAAGGTAACCTCACAAAGTCGCCAGCTAGACTGGCTTTTCTATTGTATCTTACTGATGGGTGTAAAGATATATGATATAATTAGGGGTATCTAACTTAGTCCTACTACCCTGCACATTTTCTTATAGTTCAAACTAACAAAGGTACTTATAAAATTTTAGATATCATAACGCAAAAAATAAGCAAGCGCGACAGATAAGTAAGTGTGCCACGTAACTAGTCTGACGTAACTGTCTAACGTATCCCTTTTATTCCTCTGCTAATAAAAATGTTATCAGTTAGTAACAAAGTATAGATAATGCTAGCTGTTAAAGTATAGGTAGAATGGGTGTAGGTTGCAGCTATTATTTAAAAGGCTAGCTGTTAAACGGTAATCATCGTATTGCTTTTCTTTTCGTCCTAATCTAGTCCATAAAGAGCTTCCTCTCTCTTACCTAACTAACGTTAAATTAAAGATATAGCTCCACACTGTGTGTATAATAGTAACACTATGTGATTAGATTATCGTTAAGATGACACAGAAGTTAAGTTTATCGGGCATTTTTGCTTACCACTAGTAAATTATAAAAGAGGTTTCTGCAGTAGACAACTTAAAAAGTAATCAAGTACGTCACTCTAAGAGATTTCAATATGAGTCTCAGCTAAAGGAAAAGAAAGGCTGGTAATGGTATTGAGATTTCAACTTGGCCACCTATCTAGATATCTAGCTGCGTGGTTTTATGTGTGTGTAATGCCTACAGTATCACTAAGGGCTTACTGACTAATCGCTGATATCTATCGCTAGCATCCCGCTATTAACCCAAGGGACTGTTTCCTCTAAATGTATTACAGTCACTTTAGTTTCATAAGGGATAGGGAAATCCTAGTGAAAGGGAAGTATTTATTAAATGTAGCGGAATGGCACAGTGAAATGACGGAGAAATCCTCTAGGTTTCTGTCATTGCGACAATCCCCTATCTAATCGGTGTACGTCAGAAAGGCCATATAGCCAGTGTTAACAGCAGCCCTTACACGGTCGCAAGGACTGGTGGACCTTTTAGTCAGTCAGATGGCTTAATTAGTTAACAAGTTGTAACAGATTAGGTGATGTGCTAATCCGATCAATAGACCGTTCTGGCATCCGCTAAAAGATCCGCCAGTTCCGGCACAACGTGCCCGGACTGCATCACACATAACCTTATAAGGCGATCCGTCAACGACCTATCGCCGCGCGACCGGAAATCTCTTACACAAGTCCCAACCAATAAGGCCTTACAGCAGGCGTTACTGTCAGCGTCTGTTATAAATGTCCTTATAACCGAACGGTCGGCTTGACAGCTAGAGGCCTTAAACTCTAATAACAGACTAAGACTAGTCACCTTAGTTAGTCATAAGTTTCATTCCTATACTTAGAACCCAATTGTCAAGGCAAACGCTAGCGACATGCGGGGTAGACCGTTATCGCTAACCTTAACCTTAGAGGCTTACATGGCGGAAGGATCTAGTAGACATACACTAAAGGGGGAAACTCCAATCACCTACCTAACACCTACCTTATGCAATCTCAGTCGCCGCTAAGTCAACATACCCACTTTCAGTCTACCCCTACTTTCAGCCCACCTAAAAAATAATACTATTATAACTACTACTACTACTTTATTTACTTTATTAACTAGCTATTAGTACTACTTTAATATAGCTTTTAGCCTTACTAAATAATTTAAAGTTATTAGTTTTAGCTATACTACTTTTAACTTTACTAGCCTTAATTTAGGCTTACTATACCTCTCTAATTATTATAAACTTTATATTTAGTTCTAAATAAATAGCTATCCTCTTTCTACTAGTAGTATTAGTAGCTTAAGACTAAAGGAGCTATATTTAGTCTTAGGTTATAGCTAACTTAAAGGACTACTTTTAAAAGCCTTTTTCTACCTTTTTAAAAAGCTAGCGTTATATAGTAATATTTTATTTTAGTTAGGTAAATAGGTATAGTTAATCCCTAAGGTCTTTTATCTTTTTTAGTATAGACTACTTTATAGTAAATTAAGTAGATACTTATTCTTTTATACCTTAGGTATTATAGTCTTTATATATATCTCTTATAGTCCTATTAAGTAGTATTAATAGTATTATTATTAGTAATATTAATAATAATACTTTAGGTAGTATTAAGAAGCTTATAAGGAGCTTTATAATAGTAGTAGGCTATAACTTAGTATATTTTTAGCTACTTCTTATATTAGTAGTAGTTAGCTTAGCTAGGCGTATCTTTTAGTAGTAAGATATACAGTTTCTCTTACTAATATAAAGGGATAGGATTACAAGGGTTAGTTATAATATATAGTTATTCAGTATGTTAATATATAGATATATATATCTAACTAAGAAAAAACCCTTTTTACCTCTATTTTTGATAGCTTCTTAGTTAGGGAATCCTAGTATATTCTTAGCTCTCTAATTAGCCTGATTTAAACCTAAAGTGGGGCGACCTGTTGGCGATCCCACGTGCGCATTTGCCGTGGTTTCCCTATGACATTCCGTGTAATTCCGCTACATTTGACATCTTTTCACTCAGCTGTCGTATTATCAGCAGCACGGACTTCCGCAGAGACAAGTCGGCTGCGTGTTGCAATTATACGCGACGTCTGTGCCAGCGTGCTCGGGCTAAGGACCTCAAAGACGGAGATTTCACTCTCTAGGTCGCGGAATACGCGGTTGCGCACCTCGACGGCCTTGAAGGAGTCCACTGTGGTGATGGTGTCAGATTCAGTGCATTGGAGAATAATGGTACGAGAATCGGGAGAAGGGGAAAGGGGTTTGGAATTGACTCACCTCCAATGTCATACAATGGGCTCTCGTCACTGATGTCACCAGGCTGTATCCCAAGGCCAGGTGCCAACAGCGCCTTGAGCGCCTCTTGCACAACAAGCACCGCCTCTTCGAGAGACGTGGCTGAACGCAAGCTCTCGGCGACACTGGGTCCAGCTGCACCGGAGCCACTGTCGTCCACGGCACGAGCGACAGCCACGCGGTGCACGAACTTGGCGTCGCCAGCCCAGGTATCCACCCCATCGGGACGCAGCGAGTCGGTCATGCAGAACACGAATTGGGGCGGCACGGGCTCACCGTTGGCAGTGGTGCCTCTGATGGCAGCGATGATGCCGCGGATGAGCTCGTCGAGGTCGGTGCTCACGCTGGCAATGTGGGTGAAGCGGGCGAGGTAGTCGGTCATGTGGGTGCCGTCGACGGTGTGGTCTGTGTCGCGCACGAGGCCGGCGTTGATGGACGTTGCTGCGAGCCCCCGCGCGCGGCGGAAGCGGGCCAGAGTGTCCATGTAGGAGTTGCCCGCGGCGTAGTTGGACTGTGCGATGTTGCCGATGATGGAGACGACCGAGGACAGCATGACGAAGAAGTCGAGGTCGGCGGGGAGGGCGGCGTGCAGGTTCCAGGTACCACTGACCTTGGGCGCCAAGGAGGTGCGCCACTGTGTGTAGTTCATCTTGGGGAAGAGACTGTCCTGGAGGTCCATGGCACATTGGATCAGACCCTTGATGGGGCGCCCCAGCTTAGTGATCTGGGCGACAACGTCCCTGACCGCATCCGCCGAACCGATGTCGCACGCGAAGATGGCGACTTGGCACCCATGAGACTCCATGGCCGCTAGGCGGTCCTCGTGGCGAGCGCGGTTACCAGAGCGCGAGAGGAAGCACAAGTGCTTGGCTCCGTGAGCGACGAGCAGGTCGCCGATACGCAAGCCCAGCTGGCCCAGGCCTCCGGCAAGGACGAACGTGGCGCTGCCGTCCAGCTGCAGAGGCGGAGGCGGAGCAGGCGCCAGGGGCACAACCGCGTCGGCGGCAAACTCAACAGACAGGATGCCGGAGCTCGTAGGCTTCTCCAGCCAAGCCCGTGCCGCCGGCAGCTCGGCGACACTCAGGGTCGTCTTGGCCGGCCCCGTAGCCGAGAGGAGACCGGCCGGGTCCGCGAGGGCCACCGCCGCCTCGGACAGTAGCTGCGCCGCAAGGGCCGGCCGCTGGCGGAGCACCTGCATCGGGTCGATGGCCGCTACCTGCACGTTCCTGCGGACGGCAAGCGGTGCTCCAGCAGCGCCGCTGCGGGAGCCGATCAGGATGACTCGCGCAAAGTCGGAAAGGCTCGTCGTCAGCATGCTGACAAGTACAGCACCTTGGCTGGCCGAAGCGACCACGACGTCCACGCCGCCTCCGCCGACCTTGCTTGCGAGTACAGTATCGAGCGAGGAAAGGTCACTCGCACCTCGCAGCACCACGACGGCCTCATCCCCAAGCCCGAAGCGCTTTAAGAGGCGTGCTTTGTCCTCCAGTGTACCAACCGTGGTGATGACTCTAGCACCGGCGCGGCGAGCCGCGTACAGCAGAGCCTACCCAAGACCGGTCGAGCCATTCTCAATCAGCACCACATCGTCCCGCTCTACGCGGGAGACATGCCCCGCGACGTACAGGGCTGTCATGTGCAGCCAAGCCTCTGTCGCTACCGCAGTGCTGTCGAGGACATCGGGGCACCGCAATACAAGGCTGCGATCCCGGCGCACTAGTGTGTGGCAGCCGGTATTGCCACCGCCAACGGCGAGAACGCGGTCGCTAATCCTAAGCCCCGTTGAGTTGAAACCCGCACGGGTAATGACACCTGTGACGAAGTTGCGTTCAAGCAGCGCCTCTGTAACAGCCTCGGGGCCAAGCTGGTCACAGTCTACAGACAGGTGTAACACGCGGATCACCACCTCCTCAGAGCTAAGAGGGTCCTCGGCATTTATGCCGTTAGTCGTCTAGACCAGACCGCTGCCAGTTTCTATCAATTAAGAGAAAAAGGGTTAGAGTTAGAGATTTTTAGTTTTATAAAACTTAAATTAAGGTAATAGTTTAACTTACTAAATATAACTAAAATAAATTCTCTACCTATACGCCTATTTAACTTACTAGATATAACTAAAATAAATTCCCTACCTATATACTAGTTTAACTTACTAGATATAACTAAAATAAATTCCCTACTTATATACTAGTTTAACTTACTAAATATAACTAAAATAAATTCCCTACCTATACACTAGTTTAACTTACTAAATATAACTAAAATAAATTCCCTACCTATACACCTATTTAACTTACTAGATATAATTAAAATAAATTCCCTTAATATACTAGTTTAACTTACTAAATATAACTAAAATATAACTTTTACTAATACCTATTTTCTTAGTAATAAAATTTATAACTATAAAAAGTTAAGTATCTACTTTAACTATATCTTTATCTTTTATATTCTTAATAAAGTTAGTTAGTAGTAAGCTTAATATATCTTTTTTTACTTTACTCTTCTTAATTAACTTTAAGGCTAGTATAAGCTAAAAGCTATAGCTAGCTAAAAGCCTATTAATAATACTAGCTTTTACTACCTTATAAAGCTAGTATAAGTAAAGTATCCTCTTAATTA
This sequence comes from Colletotrichum cereale, assembly GCA_034509685.1. Taxonomy (NCBI): domain Eukaryota; kingdom Fungi; phylum Ascomycota; class Sordariomycetes; order Glomerellales; family Glomerellaceae; genus Colletotrichum; species Colletotrichum cereale. The sequence continues at coordinate 1,211 of JASUDE010000454.1, read as the reverse complement.
AAACTATATATATTACTTTAACCTTTTTTCTTTTAAAGACCTAACCTTTATAGTTTACTTACTACTTTTTAGTTACTTATACTATAAGTTAAGGTTCTTTAGTAAAAATACTAAAATTAATACAGCTATCTTAGTAGCTATTCTAGATCTAATAGAAATATTAGGGCTATAATAGTAGTAAAGTATTATACTAGCGTTTTATAAAGTAACGTAGTGTAAAGGTAAAGAATAATAGAAGTAAGTAATAATAAAGAAACTAAATAGAGGTTATAAAATAAAAAGTAGATTTTAAAACTAGGTTATCTTTATAGTTAACCTCTCTACTAAAAGAGGTTAGTAGTATAAAGGATTATATACTTTATAAGTATATAAATATATATATACCTATAGAAATATTATCCTTTAGCCTATCTACTTAGTTTATTTTATAATAAGTACCCCCCTTTAGAAAAGTACTTATCCTAAGTATATTAGAATATAAAGAAAAAAGTTACTATTAATCTATTATATTATCTATTACCTTTCTTCTATATCTTATATATTCCTCTCTTAGTTATTATTATCTTTAAAATTAATTCCTATAGCGTAGTACTTCTTACTACTACCTTAAGCTAAAGTAGCTAGTAAGTTAAGTTAATATATATACTTAGTAGTACGTTAGGGAATTATAACTAATAGGGTGTAAGTAGATTAAGAAGCTAAGGTAAGCGTATAGATATCCCTAATAGTGTTAGAGAGTTTCTCTTTTATACTAGTAACCTTATTAATAAAGGCTTTAAACTTATTACTTTTAAACTTATTAAAGGTATTAAGGTTATTAGCCTTCTTATTAAGTAAGGTAACCTTCTAAGTTAGCTTCTAAAGTTAATAGTTAAGGCTATTAATAAGGGCCTTTAAATATTTAGATTTTTTAGCCTTTTTATATAAGTTTTTAGTAATTTAGTAAATACTATTAAAGTACTTCTTAATAACTAGCTTATATAACTTAGTAGTAGCTATAGCTATATTAGTAACCTTATAGGTAACGTTAGCCTTAGTAGTATAGTTATTAACTTTTATATTTAGATTAGTAATATAGTTTTAAATTATATTAAGGAGAATAGTTTAGCTTTAGGTATTATATAACGTACATGCATAGTGAGTGACGCATCATAGTGAGTGACGCACTCTTCCTTACCCTTCTACCTTTTATATAAGTAAATTCAACCATA
>JASUDE010000453.1:12360-39031 GCA_034509685.1 Colletotrichum cereale | reverse complement strand
GTCAGTGGCACAGAGGATTATATACTCCATGGGCACGTGAAGGTTCACGTGCCTATGGGGATGTCATCCTCTGGCCCATCTACCTGCTTTGTTCTGTGACAATTCCTGTCAGATCCGGAACGGCTGCCAGGAGGGCTGTGTCAACCTACGTTATTACACTCTTACAATGAAGCTCTCCGTACTTGCAGTAATTGCTTTCAGTTTGCTTGTTAGTGTTGACGCTGGTTGCTGGTAAGATTGATTATTATATTCTATTATAAAGCCTAACTAATAGGACTATTAGGTGTTATAACCGTAAACACTTCCAAACAAGGCCCTACTGGAGGACGTACACAAACAATGATGCTACAGACCAGGCTTGTGAAAAGTACGGGCGTAGAACAACTGAATGGCAGGGTTTTAAACAATGTTTCATCCTTGATAAAGTAAACGAAGAGAGTTGGGGGACGGTACGTGAACTTCTCTGCAGCTTAATATAAGGTAGTCAGTCGTAACTAACGGTTGTAGGCTTGCAACAAGTTTGGGGGGGCATCTTGGGGAGCGTGCCATTAGAGGCCTAGGCAAGCTTCGCGTGTAGTGGAACAGGGCAGGGTTACGTGGTTTTAGGGCTTATCAGCTTTCAACAATCTAATCATTTAAACTATGACTTTATCTGGCAGTTATCCTTATGCTCTGTTTTTCCAGTCCTTATATTAACCCAAGCTCTACAAAGTCTTATCGCTGTATTTAGAGGCAATAACAGAACGCTGGTTTGCAGCATCTACCGTTAAGAAGATCTTGAACAGAACAGGAGTACCTGAAAAAGGCGGGGCGGGTCGCTGCCCTGCTGTGGCAGTGTGCCCGTTTCCCTGGCAACCGTCCCCACCCCCGTTGTTTAGCTCCCACAGCGGCTCGTACATCGTTGGTCGCCCGAGACCTTTCTTAATAAACCCGACAACCAATTCCAGGTTTCCCTCAAACCCAGACAACCCTCTCAGTGCACTCATTTCTAACCGGCAGGGAACACTCGACTTAGTTGGCATACCTTTTCCAACACACACACTTGGCAACAATGGCTACCCGGACGTTGGAGTCGCGCTTTGAGCGCATGTCGGTGAATGATGAGAATGAGCCTGTCGAAACCGGCAAGCTCTACTCCAAGACCCAGGTTCGTGCCTCTCGTCGGCGTAATTCCATCATCCGACGACACCGTCGCTGACACAAGGCGTGTGCAGTCTTTAGTCAAGACATCACAGCTCTCCCAGGGCTCGAGCAGACCAAACTTCGTAAAGGTCGCCCTCCAGTCCCAGAGCACAAACGCCGTCGCCTCGGTAACGCTGCCCTCGCAGTCCGTACAACGACATGCGAAAAACCCTGCTTCGCCCTCGAGAAAGCCCCTGCCCTCGACCTCGTCGAGGACGTCCGATGAGGTCGTCGAGATCGAGCGCAAGTCTACCATCTCCCTCATCGTCGAGCCCACGACGCCCAAGGTCTTCCACCTGGGCATGTTCGAGATCGGCCGGCCCTTGGGCAAGGGAAAGTTCGGCCGTGTGTACCTCGCGAGGGAACGCACGAGCGGGTTCATCTGCGCTCTCAAGGTCCTGCACAAGAACGAGCTTCAGCAAGGCCGCGTCGAGAAGCAGGTCCGCCGCGAGATCGAGATCCAGAGCAACCTGCGCCACCCCAACATCCTTCAGCTGTACGGACACTTCCACGATAGCAAGCGCGTCTTCCTCATCCTCGAGTTTGCCGGCAAGGGCGAGCTGTACAAGCACCTCCGCAAGGAGAGCCGCTTCCCCGAGTGGAAGTCGGCGCAGTACATTGCCCAGATGGCCTCGGCTCTGCGCTACCTGCACCGCAAGCACGTCATCCACAGGGACATCAAGCCCGAGAACATTCTCATGGGCATCCACGGCGAGATCAAGATTTCGGATTTCGGTTGGAGCGTCCACGCCCCCAACAACCGCCGCAACACAATGTGCGGTACCCTCGACTATCTGCCCCCTGAAATGATCAAGCCCGGCAGCTCGGACAACTACTACAACGAAAAGGTCGACCTCTGGAGTTTAGGCGTTCTCACGTACGAGTTCCTCGTGGGCGAGGCACCCTTTGAGGACACGCCCGTGATGACGCAAAGGAGGATTGCGCGGGCTGATATGACGGTCCCGTCGTTCGTCAGTCCCGAGGCCAAGGACCTGATTAAGAGGGTGAGTCAACATCACGCACACCGTTTCCCCCCGAGGCCACGTACACGTACTGACTCCCTTACTCAGCTGCTTGTTCTCGACCCCGAGAAGAGAATACCCCTGGAGCAGGTCCAAACCCACCCGTGGATCGTCAAGCACTGCGTAAAGGGCGAGAGAGCCGCCAACCGCGAGAAGAGCACCTAATTTATGACCCTTATGATTCATGCATCACATACCATCAAGGCATAACGGCCCTTGTATGATTAACGGCGTTTCTTCTTTGCGGGATCCAGGCGGGCTCTGATCTACTGCTTGCGGGGGGTTTGGGGGGGGGGTGGGGAAGTGTTTTTTTCTTTCTTTCCAATTGCATCACGGGAGTTGGGTTCTCTCTAATATCGGTCGTTTTTAAAGTATAGAGAGACAAAACCAGAGAAGCATAGCCATTCATTGTCAAGCATCGTCGTAGTTTGGGTGTTTTACTTCTTGCCGAGAAGAAATATAGTACATCCAGTTTCAAGGGGGGGGTATTATACACACACACATACATGCACACGCTCGTCTCCCGAGCCCGTTCACCACCATGACAAGTCCCTTTTCTCCGCCGTTCCGTCATCTGTAAACCTCGTCAAAGGGCCGCGTGTCGCTGAAGCACGACTCCCAGACCTGGTTCACCACCTTGGTGGCCTGCACGTCGTCCTTGCACCTCGGCCGGTTGAGGACGGACTGGATGGCGCGCTTCCGCACGCAGTCCTGGAACTGCTGCGACAGGTTCCAGTTGCCTCTCGTGAAGGCCTCCCTCGTCCACCTGCACTCGCCACTGAGCATCGATGCTCGGATCTGTTTTTCGCACGTCAGCATTTCCGTCATCACCATCATCCATCCCCCGTCCCCCTGGGAGAACCTACCTCTGTACAGGCCGCATGCTTCAGGTCCAAGTCACCCATCCAATCGACCTTCCACCGCAAGTGGTCCCACGCGTGCACCATCTCGTGCGACAGCGTGTCCTCGAGATGCTTCCGGTCCCTGACCTCGTTGGCGCAGATGAGGATGCCATGGGCGGGGCTGAAGCCGCCGGACTGGCGGTGGACCTCACCGTCCTCGGTCAGCCGGGCGGGGCACCGCCTGCAGAGGATGTTGGACGAGTCCAGGTTGCCGTTGAGGGCGGCGATCTTGTCGTTGAGGAAGCGCACGGTCGGGGAAAAGGCGAGGAGCCAGTCGCGGTGCTCCTCGCAGCGTTTGCAGTCGCGCTCTTCGTTGGCGCGGTAGCGGGCCTCGCGGTAGTGGAACTGGCCCTCGGGGGTCATGCGGCCGGCGAGGACGTTAAAGTAGTTCACCCACCACTTGGTCTGCGGGTCGAAGCCGGTGCGGGCGGGATCGTTGCGTAGCTCACGCGGCGGTTGCTGTTGCGCGGTCGCCGCTGCTGATGCCGCGGGGGACGCAGCCGTCGTCGTCGTCGTCGTCGTCGAGGGGTTTTCGTCGAGAATCGTCATGTTGGGCGGCTATCGGAGTAATGTGATGGATATTGTTGTTGGGTATTGGTGTCCGACAGCGTTGGTGATGGGCTAGGGTGGAGGTTGTGGATGGAAAATGGATCGATGGGAGATCGGGGAAATTTTGGCCGCTATCGATAAGGCCAACGGTATTGCGCGAGCCGATGTTCTCATCAGCATGAAGCGCCAGTTCAGTGGGCCACTAACCAGACATCTCATCACTCCCAGTTTGGTAGGAAAAGCGCCTCAGACTGAATTGTTCATTATGTGATGATTGAGAAGCCCTGGTCTATTTTCAGTCATGGTTTGTTGTAAAGGCCAGTTTTGAGAAAGATCCGTTGCCTTGCAAACTGAGGTCAATGGTTTCCCAACTTACGACTCTCGTACCCCGGTGGACTGAGTAAGGTAGGAACGCAGCCCCCCCCCTCCAAGGAGTTGGCTCAGATGCGTCTACAAAGGCGCGCCTTTGCTGCGCAGTTCGACTTGGCGACATACTGGGCCATCAAACCACCAAACACTGGCTGCGTACATCACGCTTAGAGTATGACCGGTAGAAATGGAAACAAGACGGGGAAGCGCCCGTCAAGAGGCATCAGTGTGTCTGTACAGCACCTTACTTAGAAGGGTAACATACACTATAGATTCCTGACATGGACCACCTCTGCCCCGGATTTTAGGGAAGGGCACCCGCCCAATCACAGGCTCCTCCTAGCTTCACTCCCGGGCTCTCTCCCGCCTGTCTCTGTCATACCGGACGATCCCGATGTCGGGCTATCCGGCAGGGTTTTTTTCTTACCGATCCAGTCATCCAGCGCCGCAAAGCCAGACGACAAAGGGCGCAAATTCCCCAAGTCCTGACCAGGGGCCTTGAACAATACCACCCTCTTCGTTTCTGCGTCCCACATTTCGACGACAACTGGCTGGTCTGAGTCCTGGCAATGGCGGAAGAGAGTGGTCCAACGTGTAAGAGGGTCCAATATTTTCCGCCCCTACGTATTAAGCCTGATGTCGCTGTTGGGCGTCTTTTCGGTTTTTGTTTTTTGTTTTTGAAGCTATTTATATCGTTAATCGCGGCCATCTTCGGCGTTAGAGAAAGGCACAAGCTATAGGGAAAAAGCAAGTCAGTGACTAACTTCGGGTATCATCGATTGTAGATATGAAGCAGCATCGCGAGGGCCGCAAACCCCAGACGGTGGTGCTGAAGCTGGGTGAGTCGTTCAGAAACGGTTTCGCAATAATTCATACTGACTTGTTCTACAGGCACCAGCTCCATTGTTGACGAGAAGACTCATCAGCCCCTGCTATCTATTCTCAGTCTCATTGTCGAGACGGCGGTGAAGTTGAGAAAAGATGGCCATAGGGTGGTCATCGTCTCCTCCGGCGCCATTGGCGTCGGTCTTCTTCGCATGGAAATGGACAGACGGCCGAAGCATCTGTCGACGTTGCAGGTTGGTCCGATTCTGCAACCCGACCTCGGAAGAGACGTGACTGAATAGACTCGCAGGCTTTAGCAGCCATCGGCCAGTGCAGGCTCATCAGTCTGTGGGACAACTTGTTCGGCCACTTCAGACAGCCCGTCGCCCAGATTCTCATCACGCGGAACGACATAGCGGATGTAAGTCATGCCGCCGAGACCGAACGAGGGAAACGTCTGACACAGCCGTAGCGGACCCGGTATCTCAATGCTCAAAACACATTCAATGAGCTTCTCGACATGGGTGTCATTCCCATCGTCAACGAGAACGATACCCTGGCCGTGTCGGAAATCAAGTTCGGCGACAACGACACGCTCTCCGCCATTGCCGCCGGCATGGTCCACGCCGACATGCTTTTCCTCATGACCGACGTGGATTGCCTCTACGACAAGAACCCCAGAACACATCCCGACGCCCAGGCCATCGAGGTGGTTGAAGACATTTCCAGCATCCAAGCGGATGGTAAGCCGAGATAAACTCGAACCCTCCACCCCCTCTAACCCGGGAAATGGAGAGGGCTCTCAGGTAGACGCACACCGAAGCTGACGCACCCAAACAGTCTCGACGGCCGGCTCGTCTCTTGGCACCGGCGGCATGATGACCAAAATCGTCGCCGCAAGGTTAGCAACGTCCGCGGGTGTGACCACCGTGATTACCCGCTCCTCCAACCCGGGAAACATCGTCAAGATCGTGCGCTACATCCAGGCCCAGCAAAAGCCCTCCCCGCGCCTGGACGCCACCGCCATCCACGACGGCGAAGACCACGACACCGATCACGAGCACGACCACGCCGAAGACCCCCTGTCCCAGTCCACCGCCTCCCTGCGCCTCGACCAGGCCGTCGAGAAGCCTCCGCTGCACACCCGCTTCCTCCCCTCCGCGGAACCGATCCGTGACCGCCACTTCTGGCTCATCCACGGCCTCAAGCCCCACGGCACGCTGTACATCGACGCCGGCGCCCACAGCGCCCTACTCCGCAAGGCCGGCCTGCTCCCGGCCGGCGTGCTCGACGTCGAGGGAAACTTTGCGCAGCAGGAGGCCGTCCGCCTCGTCGTCGTGGACCGCCTGCACGGCCCGAGCGCGGGCCAGGGCGGCAAGCCGTGGGGCGGGACGCCGGTCGAGGTCGGCCGCGCGCTGGTCAACTACGCCGCGCCCGAGATCATGCGCATCAAGGGCCACCAGAGCTCGGACATCGGCGGCCTGCTGGGGTACGCCGACAGCGAGTACGTGGCCGAGAGGCAGCACATCCGCATCTTCAGCCGCGAGAGCCGGCCGGTGACGCCGAGCATCGAAAAGGCCAAGGAGCAGATTATCGAGGAGGTGATTTCCGGCATCACCGGGTACGAGCAGAAGACGTGAAAGGCGGAGAGGGACAACGATGGCCGGTGAGGAGGGGGCAAGTCTGCCATGCGTGATGAATCAAAAAAGCAATAATTCCGGAAATTTCGAGGCGCATTCCTTACAGAGACACTAGATGACGGTTTTAGACCTGTTGCCATTGCCGAGGACTATCTACACAAGGGCTCTCTCTCTCACAGGGGTCCTGCTACAGAACCGTACATTGCCGCTTGCGCTTCACTCGTCCATGTATGTGCAAAAGCTCGGCATACGTCCTCCAGATGATTGCATATTACTAGCCAGGGGAGGGAGGGAGACAGCGCAAGGCCACCGGCAGTACCAGCATAGTGCCCCAGCTGAAAAACATGACCGAAAGAACAAGACTGCTGATGACCAACAAGAAACGCCGTCAAAATGCCCCGCCGTGTCTTCTGACTCTCTTTTCTAGGGTGAAACCGAAAACGCCATTCCAAACATGTTTTTTCAACACAAAAATGTCCAAGAAGCCAAAGGGGGTGAAGGAGGGGGTGTGGGGTGCATTCCGGCCTCCTCCTCCTCATCCTCCTTTACCATGGTCCCCTTTCCTCCGCGAAAAAGAAAGAAAAAAAAGGCAGAATCCGTTTAACCGGCAAAGAGGGTATCTTCGTCACGCAAGTACTCGCCGCAGTCGGACTGCCTGAAGCACACGACACCCGTGGGGTCGAGACGGCGCGCCTCGGCCGTCGAGCGGGCGGTGACGCCGAATCCGAGGGGCTTGTCGTCCATGGAGAAGACGATGACTCCCTGGTGCTCAGGGCAGTCTTCGGACCAGCGGCCAACGTGGGCCTTGACGATGTTGCCGCCGTACAGGAAGGGCATCTCGCCGTTGGGCTATCGCAAAGGGTCGCAGTTAGCATCACCGTCCTCGGATGGACTTGTTCCGGACGAGTATGGCTCACCTTGACCCAGATCTTGTATCTTGCGTGCTCGCTGAGAATGGGGAGGGCGGTGACGTGCAGGCGGAACTTGCCCGTCTTTGTGAACTTGCCTACATCGGCCACAGGTTAGAGACATGGCTTCCAATGCAGTGAGGAGGAGGGGGCATGCGCGCGTGAGGACGTACCCAGGCAGATGCCGATGCTGAGGAGCTTATCGCGGGCGATGCTGGTTGCGAGGTTGGCGACGGAGAGGCGGACGTAGTAGACGCGGTCGCGGATCATGCGGAAGACGTAGCGGTCCGGCTCGGGGCCGTTGTCGAGCGGGGCGATGAGGTTCTTCAGCGAGCTGCCCATGTAGCTGGCCAGCTTGTTGAAGAGAGTCTCGGTCTCCTTTTCGGTAAGGGGACGCATGTTGGGCTGCTGGTGTTTTATTTCCCTTTTTCTTTCGGTGGTGGTGGTGGTGGTGGTGAGAAAACAAGAGCGGCTTTCTTGGGAAAACTTGCAAGCGCTACCGTACCGAGAGTGGGATGTAGAGGGTGGTGCATCGCGATGCGAAAAGGTTGGAGTAGCGGCAGAAACCCAAAAAATTTCGGGCGGTCTGAGGGTAATCCAGGATTACCATTGGTTGAACTGGAACAACTCCACTAAAAAGTTCTCGACGGTCCCTCTTTCTGCTGCTGGTCTCGCAGGGTCCCATCCAATCCACCCGTGCATCGAGAAATCTTCCATTCGGCGAGCAAGAGACGAGAGCATTGAGGGCCAGCAAAACGGGACAACCTCAGTTTGACCCGTACCGAACCGATTCGATCGATAACGCATCCCCCTATTTCCGTTCAAGATGTCGTCCAGAGCCACCAAACGCCGTAGGCTCACACCTCCCCCCGAAGACGAGCACGACGCCGCCGGCAAGGGCTCCAAGAAGATCCAAAAGTCGTTCTTCAAGAGCGCTGCCGGCTGGAATCTGGAGCAGGACTACGAGAACCGCCCGCGCAAGGGGAAGAAGGAAAAGAAGGACAGCCACCGGCTGCCTATCAAGACGGCCGACGGCCGCCTCGAACAGTACCAGTCCCTCGAGGGCGACAACAGAGACGACGACGCCGCCTCGGTCGAGAGCGACGGCGAATGGCTCGAGGGTCGCGAGGATGAAGACGCCACCGCCGAGGCCGCCGCCGAACGGCTGCGCCAGGACCGCAGGAAGGAGGAGGAGGAGTCGAACCTGCCGGAGTCCGTCCAGATCCACCAGGCCAAAGAGGAGCTCGCCAAGATCGCGATGGCGCTGAACGAGGACCCGGAGGAGAACGTCGGCGCTTTCAAGGCCCTCGCCAAGATCGGCCAGTCGCGCATCCAGGCCATTCAGAAGCTCACGCTGGCCACCCAGCTCGCCGTCTACAGGGACGTCATCCCGGGCTACCGTATCCGGCCTGTCGCCGAGGACGCCCCTGTCGAGAAGCTTTCCAAGGAGGTCCGCAAACTCCGTGCCTTTGAGCAGGCCCTCGTGTCCGGATACCAGGGGTACGTCAAGGAGCTGGCCAAGTGGGCAAAGGCCGACATCCCCGCCACACGCAGGACGGGGCAGAGCATCTCGAGCGTCGCCATCGCCTGCGCCTGCACGCTCGTCAACGCGGTGCCGCACTTCAACTTCCGCAACGACCTCCTCAAGATCCTCATCAGCAAGCTCTCAAAACGCAAGGTCGACGCCGACTACGTGAAATGCCGCCGCTCGCTCGAGACGCTCTTCATCGAGGACGAGGAGGGCCGGCCTTCGATGGAGGCCGTGTCGCTGTTGGCCAAGATGATCAAGGCCCGCGGCTTCGCCGTCGACGAGAGCGTGCCGAACCTGTTCCTCCACCTGCGCCTGCTGTCCGAGTTCGCCGGCAAGGCGTCGCAGGACCGTGTTGACCGGGAGCACGACCCGAGCGCGCCGCCCCCGCAATCCCGCAAGAGCTTCAAGAAGGAGTTCCGTACCAAGAAGGAGCGCAAGATGCTCAAGGAGCAGAAGGCCATCGAGAAGGACATGCAGCAGGCCGACGCCCTCGTCAGCCACGAGGAGCGCGAGCGCATGCAGTCCGAGACGCTCAAGCTCGTCTTCGCGTCCTACTTCCGCATCCTGAAGATGCGCGTGCCGCACCTCATGGGCGCCGTCCTCGAGGGCCTGGCCAAGTACGCCCACCTCATCAACCAGGACTTCTTTGGTGATCTGCTGGAGGCGCTCAAGGACCTCATCCGCCACGCTCAAGAGGATGCCGAAGGTAATTCGGACGACGCCGACGGCGAGGAAAACCAGGATGCAGCAGCAGCAGCCGACGACGACGATGACGACGGCCCGTCCCGAAACACCACCCGCGAGGCCCTCCTCTGCACCGTGACGGCCTTCGCCCTCCTCGCGGGCCAGGACGCGCACAACTCCCGCGCCCAACTGCACCTCGACCTCTCCCACTTCGTCACCCACCTCTTCACCTCGCTCCCCTCGCTCTGCATGAACCCGGACCTCGAGCTGACCTCCAAGTCCCTCCACATCCGGCCCGCCGCCGCCGCCGCGACGCGCGACAACCGCGTGAACCTCCAGACCACCACCGTCCTGCTCCTGCGCTGCCTGACGGCCGTCCTCCTGCCCGCCTACCAGATCCGCTCCGTCCCTCCCCTGCGGCTGGCCGCCTTCTCCAAGCAGCTCATGTCGGCCGCCCTGCACCTGCCCGACAAGTCGGCCCAGGCGGTGCTGGCGCTGATGCAGGACGTCTCGCACACGCACGGCAAGAAGATTGCCTCGCTGTGGCGCACTGAGGAGAGGAAGGGCGACGGCACCTACAACGCGCTAAGCGAGAGCGTCGAGGGCAGCAACCCGTTCGCGACGACGGTGTGGGAGGGCGAGCTGTTGCGGAGGCACTTTTCGCCCAAGGTGCGGGAGGGCGTCAAGTTATTAGAAAAGGAGATTAGTAACGCGTAAAGAGTAATTTTTCCAGACACAGTATAGAAGGGGTTGGGAAAATAAGAAAAGCTGCCGCCGCTGTCTACTACATGTTGGCCGTGTGTCATTGGATCTTGAAGAGCATGTTGTGATGTCGTGAGGTCCTTCAGGGGCATTTGCCTAGTCTGCAAGTTCGTGGCCCTTGTCATACGATATGATATCGGTAGACGAGGCCAATGGTTTCTGTGCATCGGGTAGATTAACTATCTAGAGTCCGCTCGGGTGGTCCCTCCACCATTTGAGAATTCAATTGGCAATAGAATAGGTGCCTATTAGCGCTGGGTTCAATGCCACATGGACTGCCATGCTAGTTCTCTTCTGCGTTCCAACCCAACTGTCATCCATTATACCCCAATCTCCTACCGCCTCGTCCGTCGTCCTTAATATCCGAACGCCAATACTGAAAACGCATCATATCAGAAGTTAGTCCCCGTTCGGTGGCTTCTCAAGGTCCTGCCATTACAAGGCATCGTGAAAGAGAGCCAGCCAATGGAGACACGTTGTCGAGTCTTAATCCGACTAGTGCCTCGGACTATAGCCACAAATGTTCGTGTGTCCCAGTCGTTGGACAGTGTTTCGGAATACCACCACAATGAACATTGGCCCACTAGCGGTTGGTCGCCAACTCGGGGGCTGGAATGACTAACACAGCCGAACCAAGCCTGAGATTTCTCCAGGAGGGCCTAATTAGCCCAAATCGAAGACTTGAGACCTCTTCCTCCGTCAGACCGCTGCTGGGGTCGGGGCTGGGGTTGCTGAGCAGAGGCAGTGGCGGCAGAGGGAGTCGCGCGGTGCGGTCCCTCCCAGACGGTGACACTAAGGCCATCATCATCGTCGTCGTTCACCGTAGCCGGATTCGCCCTAAAGTACAGCGGGTACTTCGTCTTGGTTCTCAACAGAACGGGGCAATCAGGCATGGAATGGTCGTGAAGGATGACATTGACCGCAAATTTGTTGCGAGCTGTAGTGGACATGCCAGAGATGTCAACGTCGCCGTCTACATCCGTGTTGTATCTGGAAGCGGCCAAGCCAATAACAGGGTGGCTTCTCTTGGGGCAGTGGCAATTGACTTCATCCATCAAGACATTGTTGTTCTCGTCGTGTCTGGTTTTCTGACCCTGGCTCTGTGAGATGGCACTGTTGATGTCTGACTGAGAGGCAGCCACTGGCTGGACATGAGGACAGTTGTCATTACGTTTGTATTCATGAGCCTTGAGTTGTCGCGGGTCCGGGAGCTCCAATCCTGCATCAAGCTGCTGCAAGGCCCAGAGCATGGTACCAACCTTTGGCTGCTGGTGGAGCAGAAGGTTGGTGCCGGTTTTTTTAGCTGCCTTCTGAGTCTTGTCTTTGTTGTGACCCATCTCGAGGAGCCGCGAGACCTGTCCATCGTATGAGGCAGCAGTGCTGCAGACTGGCTGCTGCTCCTGGGGCATGGCAGAGGCTCTGCTGCTCATGGTGGCGTCGACGACAGGACCTGGGTTACTGCTTTTGTCCTGTGTACGGACAGTTACTGGGTCCTCGCTGGCCCATATGCTCTTGCCAAGACCATTGTACTTCGATGCCGATGTAGTATTCTTCTCGGAGGGACCATCTGAAGCCTTGGGCTTGTCCCGAGAAATGTTGTTGGTAGCTGGAGATGTGGGATTCTGTGTCTGAGCAGTGACACGTACTGGCTCCTCCAGGATGGTTTGAGTCTGCTGACCACCAAGCCAGCCAGCAAGGGATGGGTCGATGCGAGTCGGGGATTTGTTGACATTTCCCACTGAGAGAGCCGAGCGGGACGGCATCGGACGAACTAGCAAGATCAGCAAATACCGCGATGTGATATCTCGGAAGATGTCTTACTCATCGAACCACGAGAGAGTTCAGATCGGGGAGTGTTCATGGATCTTCCAGCTCCAACACCGCAGGTACTACCTCCGGCCCTCAGTCCGTCTCTGCCTCGAGGGCCGCCGCCTCGAGCACCACCGCCACGGCGGGAGTTACCTCCTGACTTGAACTCCTGCGCCAGAATTTTGGCGGCTTCCATCTGAGAGGTGTCGTACATATTGATGACCTAGACTGTTTAGCGTGGTGGTTTTGCCTGGGCTAGTCCTCTTCTCCCAGCACCAGAAATAGCTTCAGTAGGTATTTTTGGTGAGGTACAGTATGTACTGATTGGAATGAGAATTCGGAAGGAGCAAGGTTGATAAGTAGAAACAGTGGAAGTAGTGATGATGCAACCAGGGAAGGAATCGTGCTTGAGAACCATCATGAAATAACGGAAGTTGACAGTGGTGTAGGTTAAATAACAGAGAATATAACTTACTATTACCTCTCTTGTCTGGTAGAACTCTAGGAGTTGAGGAAAAGTTCAACAGGTTTCCGAAGTCTCGCATCAAGTGGTTGGTGTTTGGGTGGAGTGTGGAAATTGTGGAAGAGCTCAATTTCCAATGATGTTGATGAGAGAAGAAATAGGCGTCGAAGGGAAAATGGGACAAGGATGGCAGGCCACAGAGGGAAAGTCAAGTAAAAAACAAAGGGAAGCAACAGAGGAGAATATGGAGCTACTCATCTCCCAAGCAACTGATTGGGAAAGTGAGTTTATGATCCAGTAGTCAGGAAAGAGCATCTGAGACGGATTCGCTCATACTGGCGGGTGGCGAACAGAAAGAAGGTAGAATGATGAGAGGAAGGAGCAGAACAGCACCGTTCATGTTTTTCCCCATCTTCCCATTTGGTTGTCTGTAACGACTTCAATGTTCCCAATAAGCTGGGTACTATTAACCTCAAGTAGACTTGCCAGTACGATTCGAAGAGGAAGAAGAGAACGACGAGTAAATAACTATGGGCTTTGGAGGTGCAAAACGGTCCTCCTTAGGCAAGCATGTGTGTGATATAAGTGTGGTGCCAGCATGTGGTGACACTCATAGGCATATGTGCATCCCGTGAAGTTTGTAAGTAATAGATTGATAGACAGAAGACAACGGAGCTGTATAGTAAGCACAAAAGGCAAAAGAGAAAGAAATACAAAAAGTAGTGGCCACAAAGGAGATGGGCTATGGAGCCCTTCGTGTTAGACCAAACCAGCTAGTAGGTAAAAGCAAATAGCCTCTCCACGCGGTGTTTCTCAGAAAGCTATAGTCTTGGGGTATATATCATTGTTCTGTGTTTTGTAAGCCATTTAAGTCTGCACGATGGTTGCTTCCTCTCTAGTCATGACGACTGGTGCCCACGACGTTGGAAATCAAGCCTTGCCACCCTTCTTCACTGGCACCATCTTCTCATCTATCTTCAACTGCGTAGGACGATACACTGCTTCCTCGGCCTGTTCAAGCCATGCCACCCGTACGGGCGAAACGTGCTGCTGTACGTATTCGACCAGAGCCCTGGACATGGGGGCGCCAACCCGGATACCAACCGACGAAACCCTTGGAATGCCGAGGCAAGCGCCGAGCTTCTCGGCGCATGGCCTCGAGTATCCCACAAGCCGCGTCGGAGGAGCAGTTGGCGAGTTCTTGGAGGCAACGGCAACCATTTGGGGCAGTTGGCAGTTGAAGGCCGACGACTGCCCTGAGCGAGCGACAAAGACGACGGAATAGGGAGCGGGTGAGCTTGCCGTGGTGTTGTTATCGTCGAGGACCTCAGAAGTTTGCTGTCCTGCTGCAAGCCTTTCTAGGTTACGAGAGATGCTCGCGAGTCCGACGTCAACGAAGGAGGCGAGATCAGGCATAGGTGGGCGTTCGCTCTTGGCCGGCTCTTTCGACGCTATCCCATCTTCTTTCCTCTTCCTCTTGGCTGCTCGTTTGCCTTCCGAGGGCTTGACATGCCTCTGGCGATGTTGGCCCAGAGGAGACAAAAGGCTGTGTTTCATGTCAGTGAGCTCAGAGGTCTTACTAGGACAGAGGTTTTGTCGGAATCAAGTAACACATGAAAGTTCAGCACATACCTGCAGAGTAGTTCTAAAACCGCGTCTTGATCTTCATGTGTAATCTCTGGCCTATCACCCATTAGCATGAGCGAGCACGAGGACGTTGGGGGCAAGAACATCATACCATTGAGTTGCCGAAAAGGGGGTGTCGACCGAATACACCAGCTTCTTCCGTAGTTGCGCGGTCATGATATAAGCAGGATTTGAGGAACCACAAAGTATGTCTCTGTTCTCTTCAAGCAGCAAGACAAGCAGGATACCCGATGGATCCACTGTCTGTCCGGCAAGACGTTAGTGGTAGCGGGGATTGAGATTGCAAAGCGTATGGCGAACCCTTGATCAATCGAGAAGCCGCTAACTCTACGGATACTGACGCACAGAAATGACAGCTGAATGTTCGGGTAGGGCTGCAGAATATGGAGAAGCGCCAACGCCAAGGCGATGTGAGTTACGCTTCGCGGTTTTGAGTTTTTTGGCAACAGTAGACGTTCCAATCAGATGGCACAGGGTTGGATTAAAGAATTAATGCTGGTGTGTGTCAGTCGTGGACGGAACGAAAGGCCAAAATAAAACTCATCAGTCGGAAACGACGGATTGGGCTACTGTAATTGGTCTTAGCGGCCGATAGCCCGATAGCCCGATAAGCGAGATGGACGGGTGGCACTAGCGCCACATGCGACCATTGGGGAAAACGAGACGAACAGACATGAGAAGCTTCAGATCAACGAAGGATTTTGACAATGGATATCAGAAGCCTCAGAACAAGTCGCACAGTGATATATCAAGAGTCGAGATCACGCTAGGGTCCTCAAAGGGCTACATGATCTGCCAGGGCGTTGCACTCCGATGTACCTGTACTCGCTGGATGCTAGCCCCAGCAAGCCCAGAAACACGAGCGTTGGGGTCGTTGAGGTACCTAGGTACGCAGCAGGGACAAGGACCACAGAGGATGCCGGCCCCGCATGAGCTCCATGTCTTCCGGGGGGCACAGACAGCTGCGGGATGAAGAGCCGGGTCGAGCAAGGGGCGCCGAGGGGCTGGGTGCTACGTTGAGTATCAATGGACGGGATGACGTTGGTGGGTAATACCATCAGGCGATAGCTCGCTCCAAAGCGTCATCTGGTCGAGTACGAAGCAGTGTCGTTGATTAGAGAGAGAATCGAAGCGCTGCTCCCGTTTACACCCAGTTGCGCAAGGTAATCAGGATGGGCAGGAACAGGACGGGGCGAACAGGCGTCCCTCCGGAATTGCTGCCTGCCCGGGATTGTTTCTCATTCGAGCAATTCATACTGCCGTGACCCCATCAGACGCTAGCGATACACAACACCGCCGACTCCCAGGCTGGTTTTGCTGCCTAGAAGCAAGCCAGAGTGGAACAAGCCGCAGCTGGAAACCCCCGAGCCACGGATTTAAGCTTCGGTTTGTTTCTGGCGACGAAAATCATGACCAAGACCAAGTCCCAAAGGTATTTAGCGGTTCCTATCTGTCCCCCATTTCGTTTGGCCAACCACGGCCACGAGCGCGAGCACATCCGTCACCCTGGAGGCACAAGCCACTCGAACAACCCCCCCGGATTCCTTGGTACCAAGCAGTAGTACAAGACAGCTGCCCGTCATATGCCGCTCTCTGCCGCGGAATACGAACCAGAGCCACGCATCTCTTCAAAGAAAGGCAGTATCCCTACGGAGAAGGCAGAATCAACCCCGAAGGCTTCATCTCTGTTTATTTTCCTTGTTCAATCTAGGCGAGAATCCAAGGGCTGACAATTCCCTGTCACCAACCGTTTGTGCAGCCCGCATTCAGTTTCTGCAAGGTTGTTGACTGTCGCAACATTACCTCATCAGCAAAGCTCGGCACCCTGTGGTAAGAGCAGTACCGAGAAATGGAATAGGCGGCTGAAGAGAAAACCGAGGGAACTGACGTAATTAGGACTCACATAGGGCCACCAGTCCCTCTGTTTTTTTGTTTCTTTCCTTTTTTTTTGTCGTCGTCTGAACGTGACGCGCCTTCCTTCTTCAACCTCTCACTTCACCTGCAGGTACCTTCTCGCCTGCCTTGCTCAGTCGCCCCAGACCCCCCGTCTCCACCTTCAGTGCTCACCTCTTGAGCCACCACACCAACCACATCGACTTCACACGGCACCACCGTCACCCCGCACCCGTCAGCTCGAGCGCGCGCCTTAATTATCGTCCAAAAGCTTCTGGCAGCATCAACCACTTGCCGACGGAAGCTGCCCCCAAATCGGAGGCTCAGAAAGGTGCAGTAACTTTTGCTTCTCTCTATACCTGGAATGGCGTGCTTTTAATGCGAAGGAGTACCCGGCAGCAATCTAACTTTTCTTCTTTTCCCCCTCCAGATCTGTTTTCTATTTCATTCATGGAAAGCCATTCCCGCGCCCGGGCCTTCCCACATTAGCAACTCGCTGATCAGCTAAGGCAAGGTAAGCTCAGAGCTTCATCGCCCGCCATCACCACCACTAACCAAAAAAAAAAAGGTACTTCTCGTACCTGAGCATTTCACCTGCGCACCTCACCCAAAACCGAGCAACAAAAAGTACTTGTTCCCATCTTTCTGGCCCTTAAGGTAAGGTATTACCTCATCACCCTACCCTTCCCCCATCAGCCCGTTCTAAACAGACGAGCAACCATCCGCCCCCCCTCCTCCCCCTCCAACCTACAGCTCCCAGCTCTAGTGGGTTCGTTCACGTTGTTCACGTCTGCGCCCACACTGCACCGCGTCTCCTGTGAGCACCGAAAAGACCGACGTGCAACCCCTGCTCCCTCCCCCAAAAAGCCCACCTTCAACCCGCCATTCCTTTGCTTTGTTGGACCTCAGCCTGCACCTTACTATCGTCACCGTCACCTCGATATCTTAGCGCCGGCCTCTCAA
The DNA here is from genome assembly GCA_034509685.1 of Colletotrichum cereale. Taxonomy (NCBI): domain Eukaryota; kingdom Fungi; phylum Ascomycota; class Sordariomycetes; order Glomerellales; family Glomerellaceae; genus Colletotrichum; species Colletotrichum cereale. The sequence goes on along the minus strand of JASUDE010000453.1, from coordinate 21,882 downwards.
TCTTTTTTTCTGTCCTCCATTCTGGGACAAACCTGCTGCGAAGCCTCTTTGCTAGTTTTCATTCACACCAGAAAATTAGCACATCATCACTGCCCACACGTACTTTGTCATCGGCTTCGATCATCACTACGGACAGGAAAAAAACCCACATGCTAATTTTGGCCAGCTGCTGCCGAGTCGTCCCTCGCGCCCGAGTGACGTCTCTGGAGCTCCAGGACCCGCGTTGCAACACCTCATTGCACCAGCCAGATGGACCAGCCTACAGGATCCTCGGAAGCAGAACGCGCGGTCTCCTCAGAGCCTAGCTCAACGAGACCGAACCCTTTTACCGAAGACGACGATTCTTCTAGGAAACGGCGCCGAACCTCGATGTCTGGCGGCTCCCGGAGCCTCTCTGTCGAAACCACAAAGTCGGACCACGACACTTCGAGCTCGTCCAACGAACACCACGCCGACGACGCTGCCACACAAGACTCTGCCATGAAGATAGACACTGGTCCCTCCACCCCGCAGACGCCAGAGCGGCAGTCGACTGCACCAGAGCCCCCAACCGAGCCTCCCTCGAGCCGGGTCACGATAAACCTGCGCAATACTGCCCAGTACGACCCTCTCTCCTCATCTCCCGTCTCCCCAACGCCGCAGACATTACCGAACCGGCCGACCGAACCATCAGAGGGGCCCAAGAAGAGCCTGGAAGACTTGGAGGAAGTCGACATGGTGCAAGCCCCCATCGAGATCACAGACACCCCGCCTTCTTCTTCTTCAAGCCCGCAGAGTCCCGAGGTGGAAGTGGTTGCCATACCCGACGACGATGAGGATGCTCCGTTTGACGAGGAGGTCGGCATCATTCGCGAGGACGCGCCATCCTTTGATCCGACCCCCGATTTCCCTTACCGTGATGCCCACGAGTCGTTACCGGAAACGGTTGGAAAGCTGGTTAACTACCTCTCGTCTCGTAAGTAACTTGATTTGGTAAAGGGGTCTAGTGAGGTTCTGACTGGATACAGAAGCGCCGCCGGAGGAGGCTGTTTTGGAGTCTCTGCGCTCTTGGACAATTCAGTACACAAAATACGTCGGTATCGTGGGAACGAGGGCCGCCTATGAGTCCCAAGTGGCTTACCATACATTCTGGCACATGTTTCCAGAGATCGCCTGGGTGTTGTCTAACAGGAAGTAAGTACATGGCTCGTCCTCTAAAGAAGCAAAAAAGAAAGGGAGTTACTCACTCTGCTCCAACAGACAACCGGTCTCGCCCGAAAGCCGGCAAATCATCGCCGACTTCTTCATCGCCTACTCCAGAATGGCCGCTTACTTTGTCGAATTCGATCTCCTCACTGCTCAGGCGTTCCAGATTTCTCCAGATGATGAGCCGCGCCAACCAGAGTTCCTTCTTTACCGGTTTTTACAGCCACTAACATCCTTCGCTAGAAGAGAACATAACCGGATCCAGAATGGTCAACTACATGAAGAAGAGATGCTTGGTACGGAGATGATGAACACGTTCCAGTCGGGGATCGGGAGTATCAAAGGACTGATCAAGCTCGCCCGGACGCACGTGAGCAACGCACCGAGGTACCAGCACCTGATGGATGTGCTTTCACCCATCTGCAGCGTTGCGGCCCTCATCCTCCAGAAAACCATTCAAGGCGTTCACCCCGATACCCCTTCTTCGAGCCTGGAAATAGCGAAAGGTCGCTTGGCGGACGGCTATGCCCTGTACTACCTGGTTGCGGATGCCTTGCACAGGACGATTGAAAATAAGGTGACACAACTCTCGAACGAAATGACACAGGGTCTTGTCACGTCCCTGTCGGATATCCTCAAAATCTCCTTGGGTAGCGATCATAGACTGGCTACAGAGCGGCTCAAAGCACATCGGCAAGCATATCCCGAACTGCCTCATCGGTTCACGCCGGAGGCCATCTCCTCGGAATGGCGATTGGGCGTGTTCGGGAAGCTGATCACGTCAAGCCAGATGCAACTGCGTGTTATGGCAGCCTCTACCATGTGTCACGATCTGGTCACCTGCTGGAAAAGGTACAATGACAACGAGGACGAGGACTGCAAGCTCTTTTTGAACTACTTGGCTGAATACCTCCTTGGGACCAAGCTGGTCGACTACATCCTGGGGCCAACCTGCCATCCCGAAATCACTGTCGAGAGCGGCAACATTGTGGGCTTCTTGGTGGTCACGCGCTTCTACCGCAGCGAGCAAACAGACTTGCTCTGGCAGACAATCACAACCACGCAGGATCCACGGGTGTCAGAAGCCTTGATTCGCATGACAACGAACATCGTCAATCTATTCTACAAAGAGGAGCTGCTCTATTTGTGCGAAAAGCTGCAAACCTTGCCGATAGACAACTTCACCCCGCCCGTGCGAGGTCTTTGCGAGAACAGCCTCAGAGCGCTCCAGACTAAGATTCAGCTCGCGGGAGAAACCCAGAGTGTCCTGCCGCTGAGCATCTGCATCCGGCTTTTGCGGGAGTCTTCGGTGTACGTCTCGGATTTGGTTGTTGCTCATCCCGACGTTCACCAGTTTGCGTTGAATAAACTGAGAGAGCTCGTAAGAGACGGCATTGAGCCCGAAATTCGCAGAGAGATCTACCACGACTGCATCAAGGACATAGCCTCGAAAACGCCCACGACATTGGGAACTCTGTCGTGCCTTTCGGTGGCCTTGCGGCCCGCTGTGGCTTCAGAGTTGCGCGTGCTGACAACGGAACATAACCTGACCCTGTTGCTGGTGGACGAGCTCGAGCATGCGATCGGACAAGGCAAGCAAGCTGGCGTTCGAAGGATTATTGGCGGAACCGTCAACCATCCTCGCAGGGACCTCGTTGCCAACATTCTGGCCCACGAGCCCTCCACAATCACATCGGACCTTGGGCCGCGCTTGTGGGACATGCTTGTTGGTCATGGCGCCGCCTGCCAGGACGATCGGGACGATGGATGGAAGATCTTCAACGCCACCCCGAAGACGACCCATGGAAACCCGTTCCTTTCGGTCTGCTTCAGTGAGTATCTGCCCAGTCTTCCTCGTGATTGCCTCTGTGGAGGTGCTCTGGAGTTTGTAAGGAACGCGGTGCTCCCTCGCGTCAACGACATCAACGACATCATTTTGGATGATGGTGAAAGTCTTGCGCAGAGCGGGGTCGAGCAACTTTGGCGTATGATTCTTGATGCTGAAGATGCCACGACCGTGGCCAAAGATATGACACTCGTAGATGCCGCGATCCAGACGCTTGTGGGCGACATCTATGTCGATAGTGAGTCCATTTTGGCGTATCCGCACCACAGGGCTTGTCAGGTTCACTTGGGGCTCGTAGCTCGCTGCCTCAAGCAAATGGAAGACTCTGCAAAGAGGCTGGAGGCTTTCAGCGACGGCACCCGGAGCGGTGACGATGAGCCCATGGTTATTGTGGCAACCGAAGAGCAGATGCTGGAACAGGAACGCATTTTCACACGATCACTTGCGGTTCTTCGGCACTTTTTGAATGCGCACCAGGCCAAGGCTCATTTCTCTGCACCCGACCTTCGTGCTCTGACGCCTGGCTCGCCAAGCATGGCCGAAGGGGAGCCTGCTGAGCTCAAATTTCAGTCTTTCGACGGCAACACGCAGACGGACATCATGCCCCTGGAGGTTGGAAAGCAGAACACCGCTGCATCTCTGTTGGCGAGCATTCGCCAAGCGACTGGTTTCGACAACTATCGGATCTATTACCGCGGCCACCCCTTCTCTCCCAACGAAAGCGATGTTTGTCGGTCTCTCGAAGAACTCAAGATCCACGACGGCCTAATCCTAGTCAAACGGGAGGAGACTGGCACAGCCATGGCATCTAGGATCAAGCCAGGCGCCTCCCTGTTGGAAATTGAGATTCTGGGCCACTTCGACCAACTATGGAATTACTTGAGTATGCAGGAGGTCATTGCCGCAGAGGTATGCATGTTTGTTCTTCGCATCAAGTGCCACCAAGCTGATATCGTCCCAGATTCATTCCTTCCTTACCAAGTTACCCGCCGACGCCCACATGCTAGCTGCCTTCGACGCACCAGACACCTCGTATCAGCAGATTTTCCCTTCGGGGCAGCCTTTCAAGTCGCTTTATGCCCTGTACGCTATGACGGAGTATATCGCCACAGCTGGTCGTCGGCTGAGAGAAGTGGAGTCATCCATATCCGATGCAGGTGATGCCAAAGTTGAAGCCTACCTTGAAGCGCTAGTCCGAGTGAGAGCCTTGGTTGTGGCGGCAATTTCTGACCGTGACATTCTTGGAGGCTGTGCATCGGAAGCTCTAAAGAACCGGTTAACGTTCAATTTGATGAACGTGTACGGAATGACTTTCAAAGGTAACCTCCAACAGTCTTTTGATCATGACACCCTTCTGACACAGCCACAGATCCTGATCTCGTTGGAGTCGATGTTTCGCCCAGTGCCGTGGCCATAGCACCTGCGGACCGCCTCATTGAAATCCTCTGGTCAGCGATCAAGACGCAAGGCCACACTAGCCTCATCCCCCTGATCGCATCGACATTCTCCGCAATTCTTCGCAGTGCTTCTGTCGACACTGCTTTCTGGGCGTCTTTGAAAGCCGTGCCAAGTCTTGAGGACTTGTTGGGAATTTTACTTTTGAATCAGCCTTCCGAGGCAATCCGCGCCAATATCGCTAAGCTCTTAGAGGAAAGGGTCATCTCCCCTGACGAGTATGTCCATCTGGCCAAAAATCATTTGCCGCCGTCTGACACAGCCAACAGGTCTACCCCAAACACTGTCTCTCTCTGCGAGTTTCTCTGGCCGATACTTCACCGGCTAATCCCCAGGGCGGTGAAGTCTCCGAAGGAATGCAAACAAGTATTTGGCCTGTCTCTGTCACTTTTGCGCGAAATGGCTTTCGAAGATGCCACCTTTGTTGACATCCCTGCGTTAGCAGGCGATTGCGGAAGGCTTCTTCTGGAGCACGAATCATCAGAAGTGAGTAATACTGCTATCCTCTGTTAGAACCTATCTGCTAATGAACCCAAGCAACTTGGTCATGTTGGATGCAAAGACGCTGTAGCCGACGGCCTCGTGAAGCTCTTACAAAGCTGCCTGAATGAAGGGTCCGATGTGGATTTGGAGACGAGCCTTCCAGCGTAAGTCGGCCAGAGGCCAAAACGAATGAAGCAGGCGATGCTGACTTGTCGCAGAAGCCTTGGGAAGAAGCTCTTCTGGAGACACCTGTTCCCCCCACCCGGACAGCATGGCTTGAGTTCGAGTCGATCTTGTCTCCTGTCGACCGAAACCAGATCAATTCTATGCAAAATCATCTTCGACCTGGTCAGAGACCGAGATGACGAGTTTCAAGCTATGCTCGAGGACCTTGAGAAGCTAGTGCCGTTTGACGAGCTTGACATTGGTATGTCCTCCCAGTCTATCACCACTTGTTCACATGGCTTACGCGATGACAAAGACCCGTACCTTTACGAACTACAGCCTCAGTTCGACCGGATATCTGCCGTAAGAGCGCCATGCGGGTATGCCGGACTTCGCAACCTGTCGAACACATGTTATCTCAACTCGCTATTTACCCAGCTCTTCATGAACACAGGGTTTCGCCAGTTCATGATGAACTCTCGCGTTCCAAGCCAGGCCAACACGCATGCGCTGCTCAGAGAAACCCGGAAGCTATTTGCATTCATGCAAGAAAGTTCTCGGAAATTCATCGACCCCAGCTTGCTTGTCGGTTCGATCAAGACGTACGAGGAGACAATCATCGATGTGCACAACCAGATGGACGTTGACGAGTTCTACAATCTGCTTTTCGATCGCTGGGAAGGACAGCTCTCGACGGCGGATGACAGAAAGGCCTTGAGGTCCTTCTATGGTGGCCAACTTGTCCAGCAGGTTGCTTCCAAGGAATGCGATCACATCTCCGAGCGACTTGAGCCATTTTCGGCCATCCAGTGCGACATCAAGGGCAAAAGCACGCTTCAGGATAGTCTCCAGGCTTACGTTGACGGCGAAATCATGGAAGGAGACAACAAGTACAAGTGCTCGAGCTGCGACCGACACGTGGACGCAGTCAAAAGAGCTTGCTTGAAGGACATTCCGGACAACCTGATCTTTCATCTCAAACGGTTTGATTTCAATCTCCGGACTCTGATGCGGAGCAAGATCAACGATCACTTCTCGTTTCCCACGAAAATTGACATGCGCCCATACACCATCGACCATCTGGGCTCTCCGTCCGACTCTGGCGAGGAGGACATCTTCGAGCTGGTCGGCGTCCTCGTCCACGCAGGCACGGCAGAGTCTGGTCACTATTACTCGTACATCCGAGAGCGGCCGACTGCGGCCTCCTCGGAGACATGGTTCGAGTTCAATGACGATGTCGTCTCGCCCTGGGATCCAGCAAAAATGGAAGAGTCGACTTTTGGGGGTACGGATGGCTCTGCGGAGACCGGCATCTCTTACGACAAGACGTACAGCGCATACATGCTCTTCTACCAACGGTCCTCGGTTCTAAGAGCGGAGCAGGAGAAGCTGCAGAGTCTCTCGCTGACCACTCCGCTGAAGATGGACGTTCCCCCCGAGGTTGCCGACCACATCAACGGTGAAAATGCCGTCCTACTTCGGCGGCATTGTCTCTACGACCCGAGCCACTCAAAGTTCGTGCTCCGCATGTTCCAGCACGCAAAGATGCGCAATGGTGGCGATTGCTCGAGCACGCATATTATCGAGCAACGCGCCATATACATGCTTCTCGGCCACCTCGACCAGGTTGCCTCCCGGACCAAAGACCTCCCCTATTTCGAGCTGTTCCGAGATGAGATTGAGCATGCCGTCGTCAACTGTGCTAAGTGCGCCGTGGACTTCTTCGATTACTTCCAGGAGAGGCATGAGGCGTTCCGGCAGCTTCTTCAGAGGAACCCCGATTGCAACGTCAGATACGCGATCGGAAGCCTGTTCATCACAGCCTTGCGACAGATCAAGACATCCAAGCCCGAGGCCTGGGGCTTGTCCCAGGCAGACATGGTCGAAGATCCTGTCATGATGCAAGTTGTGCAAATGTTCGACACACTTTGGAGCAACTTCCACGCTAATATCCGGTCGTGGCCCGAAGTCTTCCAAACCATCTTAGCCTTCGCACAGATGGGCCCGCTTGAGACGGCTGTGCTCATGTCGGAAGACTGGTTCTTCAGAGTCTTGCGCATCGTCTTCGCCGACACCAACATGGACCTTCCCAACAACTACGCCCGAATGCTGACCAATGTCATCCGCCGGATCAACAACACGCGCTCCACCTCGTATGAGATGATTATCCAGCTCATCGACCACTTCATGGAAGCCTTGGAGGACGTCATAGATGTTCACACCATTGTGGAAACCCACGAGATGCGTTTGGAGATCTACATGGAGCACCAGGCACCCAAGATGTCCTGGACGCCCGACGAAGTGAACGTTCTCGCCCATGAATGGAACAAAGGAACAGGCAGCACTTTCGTCAAGAAGTTGATCGACCTCGATCAGGAGCCCACTTACACGGCGTCCATCATCAAGCGGATGATTCATCTGAACCCGGACATGAACCAGAAAGTATTCCTGGCTATCAAGAGCATGATTACAGGCCAAGTGGTCCAGTACTCGATGACACCCTACATCAGAGCCGCCGTGCTGTTCTCCGAGGAAAGCAGCAATGCAGCATGCGTCCAGGTACTGTTCCGGCACACTGCCTACCAGTGCAGAAACCTGCAAAACACGGACGGCAAGGCCTTCCTCGACTTTTTCAGACTCGCCTATGTCAGCCTGCAGAACGAACGAGACGAGGTCAGGGCCGCCCGTTACCCTCTATACATGGAGCACGTCCCCATGTGGGCGCCCTCGCTGCTGGGCTACTACGACGCAGAGGTGCGGCGGGGAGCGGAGGAATTCTTGTCTGTGTGGTTTGCAAACCACGAAGCGATCGAGGACAACGACGATAGGACGGCGGCTGTGTTAAACGCGGTGGCTCGGAGGCTTGCCATGAACTGCCTCGTCTACCTTCGAGAGCACGTTGTGCAGAGGCGCGCCCAGGTGGCCAAGCATTCCACGGAGCCCCTACTCGCCATCATTGCTAAGTGCGAGCCCTTCTTCACAAGTGGGGTTGGTGTCAACGGGATGGGGCTCATCTTGTATGAAGACTTCCAAGAGCTCTATCGATGTAAGTCACGGACGGACGAACTATTGGCTGGACCGTTGCTAACGTGTGACCCAGCTGTCATTGACCCGCTGCGACGCATGACGGTGGAAGAACTGGAGGACGAGGGTTCCGGTATGTCCCCAGGACTCTACAGTGACACGGACACCCTCGGCTCAGAACCATGATGGCTGACTGGAAGAGCGGTCAAGACTGGGAGAACTCATGCGGATCCTCGGAGCAGCTGGAGAGCCTTGCGGATATCAGCATGCAAGCGGCCGGGGACCTGCCAGAGTCGGATCTCCAGTGACGGGAAATCCCAACACACACATGCCTTTGATGAATTGAATGACTACGACATTGCTTGAAGACGTTTTCGTTGTGCGACATGGTCGGAAACAGTCCGGCCACGCAAGGAGTCTGGGAGATGAGGATTCTTCGTTTGGGACGAATTCTGGGATTGGCAGCACAAAGCGTTATACAGGGTGATGAGGGCTTTACGCATTTCGGTGGCGCGTCGGCGTTTTACGGACCCAGGGATGGGTAAAAGTTTTCGTGTGTCTCAATGAGGGCAGCGACGGCCAAGGGCGTGGAACACGATGGTTTGGTAGGCAGCTAGCCAGCCAGCCAGCTCTTGATCGTTAAGGGGGCGTTGAATGGTGGTTGACATGCCACGCACGATCAGTAGTAGACTATTATCGTTGCGTCAAGGGTGTGATTGGGGTATGAGGTCCATGTTGGGCCCTGGACCACACCTGAGAGTGATACTCTCGCAGGCAGGTCTCCTTAGCAAGATAGAATTGTAAGACTTATTTTTGGCACAGCCTAGGGAAATGGGACGAAGCAGAATAAAGAGAGAAAGCAAACACGCATCGCGGGAGTGGGCACAGAGTCGTGTGAGCGTGAATGAATGTCACCATGCCGGGCTTGACTAGTGAATGAACAAGTGGACAAAGGAATGTGACGGCATACAGAGAGGAGCCCATCAACGCTTAACGAGGATGGGCCGACAGTTCCATTATTAGGTTTCTCCGGGCGGTTCAGGGTTGCATACAAAACCACGCGATGATGGGCAGAAGGAGATTAGGGTGGTAGAGGCATTTGGGTTCCGTGGTGGTATCCCGCCGTTTTGCTAACCGCTGAGATGGGAGGGGGGGAGGGGAAGATGGGTACGGATACTATACTTCGCAAGGTGGCAGTCGGCCAAATCGACCAGGGTAGGTAGGTACCTAGTTGGCAGATGCTGCCGAATGGGGAAGTCTGTGGGTGGAAGATGCCCTTCAGAGTGGGGTGTAGTTACTTTTCTAGCGATTACGGATATCAACTCGCATACGGATATGCATATCTCGTATCTCACACGTGGGGA
>JASUDE010000453.1:0-12350 GCA_034509685.1 Colletotrichum cereale | reverse complement strand
ACTGTCCCTTTTTTTTGTTTTTGTTTTTTTGGTTTCTCTTAGCGGAGGGGGGTTGAGAGAGGGGGAGGTAGGATTTTGGATTTTGGGGTTAGGAAAATGGGGGATCTGTTTGGTTTCTGGACATAGGTAGATCGGTGCGAGGATCCGGACTGTCTTGGGACACCGGGCCGAGTGGGGTTTGTCGGCGATTGGCCGCGCCAGGGCGGTACGCTTCCCTGGCCGACATTTGGAGTGTGCATCCCGTTTTCCAGCGCCAGCGTGGAGGGGAGGGACGAGTCGGAAGAAGAAGAAAAATAGAAACCAGGACAGGAACGTTGACTAGAGCGCATGCGGCTGGATGTTCAAGAAACGGCCGGGCGGGCTCGCTGCTGGGCCGGCTGGCCGGGTCTTTGCTACGCTACGTACCACAGCATACCCCACTATTACGGTAGATACTTAAAGGATACAAGCATCTTCGACCTCACATACTCTGCCCCTGGCAGTCTTGGTCTGGGCCGCAGCCACAGCCGCGGGAATGTCGAGGCCGCAAAGCACGCAAGAGCGAAACGAAACAATAAAGCCGAGGGAATGAAGGTCGGGGGTGGTTTCCTTGGGATGATGTCACGGCGATGGGCGGAATCACGTTGAGTGATGATGCAATTGTGGACTTGCTGTGGTCACGGCGGCGGTCACGATTGTGACACAACATGTCGGTGGGAAGTAGTTTTCCCTCTCATCCGAAGTTGTGTAACGGGACGACACCTGACGTGATTTCATACATGGTCAAGAGACGGAAGCGGGGGGCACGGTGAGGGTGTCTGGCCCGCATACGGGGATGAGGTGCGGTGGTGCTCTTCCGGGGTATGGGGCCGGCACTTGACAGGACAGCCGGCGATGAAGAAGAAAAAGAAGAATAAGGAAGGGCGGGCGCGCATGTGGGTGAAACATGTGTCCTCGGCCTGGCGGTCGCGTATGCTGTCCGCGATGCCGTGGGTCAATTGCCGCCAGCCGTTCCCGAGGATGGGCGGCGATGATGTTTCCTACACGTTCACCTCACGTATCGACCGGGCGGATGGGGGAGGGGGGACGTTTCCCGGCCCGTGGCGAAACATGAAGCCTGGTGATGCTCGCGTGAGGGGTGGAATGAGGTCGAAAGAAAGATGCGACGAGCGGCGCGACCTCCTCATGACGCAATTTTCGGTAGTTGATGTGTAGCCGAGGTGGCGGCGGCGGCGGCGGCGGCGGCGGCGGGGGGAGCCCGTGAGGAGGAGAGATAAGAGGGAAAAAGCAGGGTTTTGACGGTTTCATGTGGCCGCAATCAAGACGGGCTGTTGGGACGAAGCTTGGGGCCCTAGGTTTGGTCCAAAAGGAAAAGCGTGCCAACGCTGGCTTAGGTTGATGGGATGAGTGAGCGGACGTGACGGGCTCGGGTTCCCGAACACCGGCTAGCACTTTCTCTGGACTCGATGCGCGAAGCGGTTTGATATCGAGGTGCTGCTTCTGGGCCTTCTTTGTGTGCCGCAATGTCGGGAAGGGAAGCCAGGGTTAACAGGTCAGGTCAGAGAAGATGGAAGGCGGAAACAAACCCCCCCAAAGATCGATCCCTCGATCTGTCAGGGTGGGTTCACGTGTTGATCAGCCCTGCTGACTGTGGTCATTAGTGAGGAAGTGTTTGAGCCAAGAAGGAGATAGAGTTGAGCCTCGTGGGTTGGCAGCGCAAAGTTGCGTGACTAACTTAAGAGAGGGGTCAGGGGGGGCCAAGACGAGGACGAGGAGCTGAGGCTTCTGCAACGAATTCGAGAAAACTTTACTTTTTGGCATCTGCTAAGGCGAGGGATGTGCTTTTCTTCGTTCTTATTTTTTCTCTTCTTTCGTCCGATGTATTTGTCAATCGTCTTCTTCAACGTCCCATTGTGCTGGTTTCTTGTCTTTCATGTTCCCTTGTCCTTCCTTGTGCGGTTCATGCGCCTTCTTTCAATGCCGTCTTCTTTGTTGCGTGCCTAGTGTAGTGTAGATGAGCTGATGGCTAGGTCCGACTACTGCTGCAACGACGAGTCCCGCCAAGCTTCTTGGCATCGTCTCCAGTTTCCCTCGCAACCGACTGACTTACTAACTGACTGACTTTGCATCTTTCCTTGGCCGTTGGGCCATAATGGTGGTGTGGCCGTTGCGTTGGAGCGAGTCAACGGAGCAGTCTAGGGCTTCTTGGCCTTTCTCCCCCACATTATTCACGGTGGACACGGGAGCCGCCAAGGACTGCAAGACGTTGTGGGCTGGGAGGCGCCAGGCAATTTACCTTGAGCGGGCACCGAGAAGAGACAAGAGATATTGATCGTGCCGTGTCCCGGTGGGGAAAAGCTACCTTGGGTAAATTGATGGCTGTGTTGTGTACGTATAAGTTGACATTTTCCCCGTGGCCCCAGCGGCGGACGGGAACGTCTGCGACGACCGAGACGGCCAACCTTTCAGGTAAATTAGGCGAGGCCGCTCCACTTATGGCTCAGCCACAGGTACCCATGTATCTAAGGTAGCCAGTGTATAACCACTTCCCGCGGCATAACGGCTGCTTACTTTCAAGGGCCCTCCCAACGGCTCGGCAAAGAAGCGAGTCTGCAATAAAGAGACAGAGACAGAGACAGAGGCAGATAGATGGAAGAGAGAGAGAAACAATATTCCGTGGGCTTCTCCCAAGGAGGTATAGGACTGCCCACCGATTCATTGTCTTGCGCGGGATCTACCAGCCTGGCAAGCCTTTTGCCTAGAAACACGTGCAACACTACATGGCTTAGTCGACTGCCTCTTCTGCAAGCCTTAGTCGAGAATATTGCGATGCCTCGAGGGACGTAGTTTGATTCTCTTTGTTTCGACTCGCGCGTCCCCCGTTGGATGGGGGCCGGGCGGTTCCACAGGTTCGGCACCTGCGAGTGCGAGTTCGCAGTCACCACCACCACGGGGCGCGCGGGCCAATTCCTGAGCCTCTCCCCCCTTGGGGATGAAGGGGGGCGGTTCTTTTTTCTTCTTTTGTGGTGACATCTGGTCTGCACGTTGATGAAGGGGCATCATTTCTATTTTTGCGACACTGGCGAAAACGGCGGGCCCGGTCTCGACCCACTTTATGCATGTGACACCCCTACTCGGCACACGCGCCCGCTTCTGTCGTCGGGCGATCTCGAAGCAGATCCCCGCGGCCGCTTCAGCGACGCCTGATTGGTCCGACCTGGCTGACGGTTGTCGGTTTCGACACTGAAAATAGCATCGTAGCCGCCCAGAAGGCGCTACTGCACGTACGAGAAATGGCGGAAATCTACGATTGGGCGACAAGAGGTCGCCGTGCTAGGTATGCAAGTGTTCGCTTTGTGCAGAGTACTGGAAAAGCACCTGGATATTCTGTAGTGTGTGTTTACCATACGTAGGTAAGTGAGATTCTGGGCAGCAATAGAAAGGGATCGCAAGTCGTTGCCACAGAGTCCCGCGCTAGCCTATGCCTTTCCCGATTCCAATTTTTAGACACGGGAAAGTGGGCTGCCGTGTGATTGGAGCGCAGCTTCCCGTCCTGAGCTAGAAATAGGAAGCGGCGCCATCTAGTTTGCTTACTTAGTAGCAGTTGCTTGCCATAGACCTATACCAGGCACTCTACGTCGCGCAGCCCATGATACGTGGCAGTAGTTCGCTCAAGGCAGCAAAGACCCATTCTATATCGAGATATCCGCCACGCCTATCGACGACAGCTGAGGGGGTGGGGGTAAGGTGTCGAAGAACAACACCGCCGTGACTGGTCGTCGTCGGCAGCATGTTTGATGATGGGCTGAGATAGATGACAGGCGGGGCCAGCTTTGCCTTCTTTCGTCGTCTTTCCCACTCGCTCTCCCACATACATTCCTTGGCGACGCCCTGCCCTGTCTAGTCCCTATTCGTCGCTGTCTGTCGTCGCCATCGTGGTCACGGCCTTGGAGCCTCCCCCGCTCGGGTTACAAAGTGGTCGAATCAGGACGGGAGACCAAGGTAGATCATGAAACAAAAGCTCGCCTGGTCATCCCGTCCGGCTGAAGCCCGCCCCATTCGAGCCCGAGCAAATGCTCTGGACATACAGTACAAACACACGCAGAATTGAGCCGTAGCGACCGTGCGTCCCGCCCTCCTCTCATCGTACCTATCTGTACATGTCATCTAAAAGAGACGGGTTTCATCTTTTTTGGCGAAGGCTGTATTACACCGTGGACCTTGCCAGACAAGCCAACGCCCAGCCAACTCTTATTTTTATCCGGCCTCTATTATTCCCCCTTCGCATGTCCCTCGTGTCCCTTTGACAGTGGTTCCCCCCCTTTTGCTGCATGGTTAGGAAGGAGGCAGGGGTACGTAGTGTACTTGTACACCATCGAGCACACCCACCACAACCCCGGCCGGATAATGTACCTAACTACTCCGTATATGTACGGCAGTAGCTGCGGGGGCACCAGGTGTGGGGCGCTAGGTATGGGGCCACAGCCGAAGCCTTTCGCTCACACCGTCCGCGGTAGATAGCTACTTTCCCCTTTTGGGCTCTGCCCAAAAGGCTACGTAGCAACCAAAGAAAAGATACCCCATAAGGCTGTTTTGAGTTGCATCGCCATCTTAATGACGAGGTGACTGCCAAGGGGTTCCTGCATCCAAATGACTCTTGTTTCGGATTTTTTGGGGAGGGGTTTCCTTGTATTCGCGCCTCGTCCTGTCGATATAACTTCGTCGCCTCTCCCCCCACCCAACTCGACCTGTACTATTCAGAGCTCATCAGCAGCAGTAGTATTCCGGTATCGACGACCCAAACGAAGCCTGGCGCTCAGTGTCAATTCTTTTTTAGTATTATTGTAACTTAGCATCGACCTGGCGTCACCATCTTCGGGCTTTTCACCGTCCTTCTGAGAAAACGTTCATCGCCCCATCTTTTATTCTACCCAATCTACCAACCAAAAAGAAAACCCGCACGATGGCGCTCAAGGGTCGCATCTCATCACCTCTGGAGGCCGGTACCTCCATCCTCGACGTCCAGAACCTGCCGCCCCATCTGAACGAGGCCCTGGAGTACGCCTCCAAGCGCCTCGCCAGGAAGTCCATCCACGTTACCCTCGTCGTCGCCCGGCGCGAGTACCAGCTTCCCACCCTCCTCCCTTCCTGCTCGGCCTCCTCGTCTTCCGCCCTCTCCTCGCCCGCCATGTCGCCGCCCGCCTCGTCCACCAGCAACTCCTCCTTTTCGGCCTCCCGCTTCAACTTCAAGAAGCTCGTCAGGTCCAACACAGGCGCCAGCATCTCCAGCATCTCCTCCACATCCTCCGCTTCCTCGGTCGGCAGCGCCGCCTCCGCCTCCACCTCCACCCCCGAGACCTTCGTATTTACGCCCTCATTCCTCATGGACACCAATGGTCCAAGGCTGCGCTGGCCCCTATCACCGGGCATCCCCCTCTCGCCCCCGCCCATGACGCCCAGCACGGCTTGCTCCACTATCACCGACGCCTCCGGCCCCATGTCGCCCAACCCCTTTGGCATCCGCCTCATCCACGCCGACCTGCTCACCGACAAACAGGAGCGGACGCTGAGGCAGACCATTGAGCGGGCCGAGAAGAAGTTCCGCATCGGGTAAGTCTCTTCCCATCCCCCCTAAAATACCACCACAAGCTCTCGATAAGAACTCGCACTAACACGCATCCTCAGAACTGAATGGCTTCCGCCCGTCGTTGACGGCTCCGCGTGTGGCGTGACGAGCAACCTCATCCGCCGCTCCATTGTGCAGAACGAGGTCCTCTTCGCCTCCGAGGGCCTCACTCTCGTCTCCCTGGACCGCCTGTACACCTTCAAGGCCGCCCTCTCCAGCTACTCCCGCACCGATGCGCCCCTGAGGCTCGAGGACGCCGTCGACGAGCTCCGCAGACTCGTCCTCTCGCGCGCAGGCCGCAAGGTCTCCAAGTCCGACCTGCTCCGCTCCTACGACTGGCTCAGCCTCACCGACGTCGCCCTCAACGACGTCGACAAGATGTACCGCAGGGCCTACGGCGGGCCTGACCGCGTCGGCGCCATCGAGGGCGTCGGCTCCGCCGAGCAAGTGGAGCGCACCGTGAAGGAGCTCGAGCGGGAGGTCGACAACACCTTGGCCGCTGCTATGGACACCATCCGCATCGCCAAGCCGCCGTCGCCCAAGGGTCCCGTGCTGCGCGTGCAGACCAACTTCGACACCAAGCCGTTGTCGCCACCGCGCGAGGTGAAGAGCGACGAGGTCTCCGACGAAGAGGAGGAAGACCTCACTGCCCGCCCGGAGCGCCAGCTGCCCGTGTCCTTCTGGAGCCCCGTCTCCATCGCCGAAGTCCTGCACGATGACAGGCAGCAGACGGGCCCGATGACGCCCAACGCGTACGACGACATCTCCCCCATCACCCGGGGCGAGTGGGGTTTCCTCATGGGACCCGGCGGCGCTGGAGCCGGCCGCACCGCCCCAGTCATGACTTGCTGAGCGTGCTTCTTTTTGTTCTTCCCATGTCTTCGGGGCCCTCGCGATATCCTTCTTTTGTCCAATATTAGGAAAGACGTTTGGGGACGGTTTGGTGAACATTCTTCCATGTGTATGATGACCTTTTTCTTTTTCTTTCTTCCGAGTGTGTATCACGACCTTTACGAGTACAAAATTGGGTGGGACGGGGATATCTAGACATCAACGATGCGCAAGCATCAACTATCATGTACATTACCGAAACATTTGTGAAAAAGAAAGTTGTTTAAATAAAACAAAAAAAGGGGTTTCACATCAATTTGGGTATCATTCGTGCCTTGTCTTCTCTCGTCTGCCTGCCTGCCTGCCCACCTGCCTACCATCCGTACCGGCTCGACGCCTCCTTCCTGTTGCTCTTGCCCTTGGCGAAGCTGTCCTCGAGTGCCTCGCGCTGGTTCTGTACCTGGTTGACGAGCTGCCGCAGGCTGTGCTTGCCCGGCGCGATGGACCGCACGGGGTTGTGGACCTGCTGCTGGCCCGCGGCCCGCAGCTCCTCGTTGTGCTGGTACTCCTGGTCCATGTTGAAGTTGATGACCCGCGAGGCCGTCTGCGGGGCGCCGCCGACGCCGCCGCCCTTTTGCCGGCCAAAGAGCTCGCGCCGCGCCGCCGCCGAGAGGTTGAGGTCGTCGGCGATGGTATCGAGCGAGTTGGCGGCGTCGGGCGCCGTCGTCGGGGCCGACCAGCCGGTCTGCGCCGCGTAGTCTGCGTAGCCGTTGTCCGTCGGCTGCTCCGTCGCGAAGAGCGGCTCGTAGGTGCCGCTGGCGGGTGTCGCGTCCGGCGGCCCGGCGGCGTCGTCGTCGTCTGTTTCTATGGAGAAGAGGGAGACCTTCTTCGTTGCTGGCGTCGGCGCTGGCGCGGGCGCGTCTTTTGCTTCTGACCCTCTGCCTCCTGTGGATGTTGGCTTCGGCGTTGCCGCCGGAGCCGAGACCGGAGTCTTCTTCTTCGGTTTCCGAGCCACGGAGAGGGGCTTGAACATCATCGGCTTCCCGACCAGCTTGACTTCGTCCGCCGGTGTCATCCCCTCTGGTATCGTCGGCTGCGCCTGAGCCTTGGGGGCTGGCAGGCTCATGCCGCCGCCGCCGCTCGTCCCCGACGACCCCTCTCCATCTCTGACTCCTCTTTCCCTGCTGAATCCAGGCTCTGCGCCAGTCTTGAGCTGGAATATCGGCCGTGACGAGTTGCTGCTGCTTTGCGCTGGGGCAGCCTTCGCGGCGTTCTTGGGCGCGGGGAGAAAGGAGTTGAAGCCGCTGAATAGACCGCTCTTCCCGGTGCGGGCGCGCTTCGCTGGCGGCTCGTCGCTCGAGGGTTTCGGATCTTCGGCTTGTGTCGACGGCAGGTTGACGATGATCTTGCCTGGGTTCGATCGGTCGACGACTTTCTGGAATGGCTTCTTTCCTGTGGTGGATGCGGTCTTCGTGGCGGTCGGCTTGACGGGCGCTTCGTCTTCCGACCCTGAAGAATCCAGATAGTCTACCAAGCCCATGGTTATTGTTGTCGATTGTAGGTTGTTGTCTGTTGTTTGTAGATGAAGTTGGATAAAATGCGAAAAAGTGACTTGCAAGATCAACAAGGTGCCTGAATGTCTGGAACGCACCGCCACACCACACACACACACACCCTCCTGCGAGGCTAGTCTAGGACCGTGCGTCATCCTGGCGCACGAGCCATGTCCTCGGCGCTGCTGTTTCACAAGGCTGAGGGTTGGTTGTTGCCGACACATCTCGTAGTTACCCCTCAGCAACTTCCTTTTTCAACCTCACACAGCATCCTTCCTTTTGTGATCTAGCGAGCTGTGCTCGCAATTATGTTCCCTTTCAGATCGTGGGCGCGGCTCCTTTGATCAGATACCCTTTGGAATGATCTGCGATTGAACGTCCCCCTTTCAACCCCGATGACCGGAAGCACATCCGTCCACAATGTCGGTCATCCAGAATGAAGAGTAGGTGGATTGAGCTCCGGAGAATCTTGCACGCCCTGCTGATATTGAATTTTAAGGCTGGTTGCATATCAGCTACGCTGCGGCTACCTTACAGAAATTGCCGACGGAGTGGGCGAGCGACTGATCACCCTTAATGAGGGGTTCATGAACTCGTCGGCTTTCAAGGCGGTCGCTTGGCAGGCGAATCCCGATCTTGTCAAACGATGCTACTCTCCCCCGATCCCAACAGCGATTGCCTCGGAATACTTCCAAGCCCCGAGACAAGCCGGAATAACCCTTGAAGATGAACCGGATGAGGCTGGAATGTTGACTGGCGGAGGCACCGATACCATCGGCCCAGGCTTGGCTACAAGGAGGAGAAGACGTCGCGAAACGCTCGAAGACGATGACAGTAGTGATCTCAGCGATGAGAGCGAAGACGATGACGCAGGCCAGCGAGCGGCGCAGCAGATCAAGTTCGCCAAGATGCCCGTCCGCGCGAGGGCCGGTTCCAGCCCTATTCAGTCGTCGCAGATCAAGCAATCGCCGGCCATGTCTCCCCGCGCAGCCCACGGCGCTCGCCGAGGCTCTCAGTCTGCGCTAGAAGTCGTCAAAGAGAGGGCACGGAGAGACACGGTCACGAGCAGCGAGGTATCCTCCGAGAACGAATTCGACGCCTCTGGTTTCCACAAGCAGAGGGAGGCTGCGAGAGCCGCCGCCAAGTCTGTGAAGCTCCAGACTAAGATTATGGAGGAGCCAGGTCTCGGTATCAAGCGTGCTGGCACTGACTTGCTGCCGGAGGAGGAGGAAGACGATTCCGATGGGTCTGACATGTCCGGTGCCTACATCGAGAGCATCGACTCGGCCTCGATCCTGGACGCCGTCGAGAACCCGGAACCACTCCCTCACAAGCAAGTTGTCGGAACGCCCCCTCGGGAGTTTACGAGGACGTCCACCATCCGCAAGTCACAGGCGCCGCCCCGCATCTTACAAGCGTTACCGCCGCCTCGCCCGATGAGTACCATCCGGCCCATGAGCATGATCCAGCCCAAGAGTCTGCTGTCTGCTGCACTCAGAGCAAGGAAGACCAAGCCCAAGGTTCCGTTTGAGGGCTTTGCGGCCCTGTCCGGCCAGGGCGAGAACAACCCCATCGCCGTTCGGATCTACCCCGCGTTCTCCGATGACCCGGCGAAACCGTTCGAAGTCCCCATCCGGCGCATGGTACATCACGGCGAAGGTGGCGATCGGCCTGTGACAGTGGCGGACCTCATCGGCCTCGCTCTCTGGAGATACAACGAGGAGAAGCGGGAGCCGCCCATCCCCGCCGACAAAGCCAACATCAACTGGTTTACCCTTAGAATGGTGGAGGAGGATGGGGAGGTCGACGATGACTTCCCGCCGTTTGAGCGGAACAAGGCGCTGACATCCTTCACCACGGCGAACAACCGAGCTGCCGGAAGAATGCGCGCCAATTCCAAGACGTACGACAACTTTGGCCTGGTTCAGGCGACTCAGTCCGAGTTCGGCGAGAACCAGAGCATTACGCCGCAGGAGGAAGAGGAAGCGGCCGAAGAGGCCGACGAGGACTTGACGCCGCGCAACACGCCACAGCCGAACCTGAACTCATTCCTCCCTGTCGCCACAGAGCCGCGCCCTAACCCCGTCACGAATACTACATATCGTCAACAGCATAGTATGTTCGCCGACGCACCTCAGGCGCCGGCAGCGGCGCCCAACACGAGCCGGGGTCAACAAAAGCTTTTGCGGGTGCATCTGCACTCAACCGACGTGGCTCCCGGTCAGCTGGTCACGCTAGACACGACGACGGAAACGTACATGGCCGAGGTCCTTGACATGGTCTGTCGTAAGAGACAACTGGACAAGGCCAATCACGTCCTCAAGATGCCCGGTGGAGGCCCTGTGATCCTGCTCGACACCAAGGTCGCGGCAATCGGCAGCTTGGCCGATCTGGAGTTGCATCGGCGCCGCTTCGCCACGGACGGCCCACTCGCCATGACTGGGTCGCCGAGCAGTGCTTCGCCAAAGCTTCTTCCGTTTGTGGATGGCCAACCGGGTCGCAAGGCCAAGAAGCCGCACATCATGGGAAGCCACCCGTTGGCTCAGGAGGCCATCAAGCAGGCGGAGTTCACGAGCGCGTACCACAAGTCATGGGTGGTCTGGCGGCTGCGCACGGTGCGGATGATTACGCAGTCCGAAAAGCGGTTCGAGATTGACGGGGAGTATGTACATATCAAGCCAACAACGAGGGACTCGAAGACGACGACGGCGCACATTTCTCAGGTGATTGGATGCAAGGTCTCGAGCAAGCATCCGAACCAGTTCAAGGTGAGTGCACATACCGATGGCCGAGCGGGATTCCGCGGCGGGGCACAAGCTGACAGATGACTCAATAGCTCTTCATTTACAAGGACACGGAGAGTAAGCGCTATGATTTCGAAGCGAAATCGGTCGAAGAGGCGCACGAGATCGTCAACGAGCTCAAGAAGGGGGTCGCTCAGGTTATGGGCTGAGCACCCTAACCCCCCCGCTAACATTGCGCATGGTTTGACAACGATGGGGCGAGTAAATGGCCATCGCGAAGGAGCCGTCTAGTTTCCGCCACAGATGTAAGCAGACGGGCTGCGCCACATATCATCACCGCCACACGAGATGGTGACATTCCAGCTAGACTGCGCGGGAAGGGACCGAACGGCGATGTACTCGAGTTTGCTGACCAGCATGGAATATGGTTGGACGGGACGAACCCACCTACCTGCCTTTGTACTGGCGAAGGATTACGCGTCACCGTCAATGGAGCCCCTTGCTGCTTAATTTAACAGAGCTCGGTGGCTTGCTCCGCCTTCATGACGGAAGGGTGGGCCATTATGTAATGCGACCTGCCCGAGGGCGGGCCACATACCGAAAACACCCACACACAGAGAGAGAGAGAGAGAGAGAGACAAACAGACAGAAGGAATTCGAAAGGGGGTGGGATTGCTGAGGTGTGGGGTACATGCCCAATTAAGGTTCGCATCCTGGCTTCTGCGTCATGCAGATCCATGCGATGAGAGCCGCGGGCCGGGGCACTTGGCGCCGCGGTCGCGTCCTTTCTGAGTCGCCCTTGAGTGCGAGGCCAGGCATATTTCGCTAAAGGAGGTCTGGGTGTCTTGGGGGCTTTTCTCGTTGTGCTAGGTAGAGGAGTGAGATGAGGGTAAGGAGAGGATGAAATGATGGATGGGCGATGGGGGAGGGCTGGGGAGGTATAGGATGCACGAAGCTAACCCAGCTTCAAGCCACGCACGTCTCTGTCCCCCCTCACCCTTTCCAGCCGAGAGACCTCAGAACACCCAACCTAGGCAATCAATTGACAAAACAAGGGGCATTCCGAGCTTTCTGAAACGAAAGGATGTAAGCTGCATCAGGGCTGACTTTGCAGCGTTCGAAACCCGTCTTGAATTCGCGTGCCTAGCGCGGGAGAGGAGGACGCGTACACTAGAGCGTACAGATGCTTCGTCATCATGCCAGTGTGATGCCCCTCTCTGTGCGCTTCTTTCTATTACATCATTAATCCTTGGTGGAATCATCCGAGATGGAGAGAGTTCCCGATATTTCTGCCCATCATCTTACTAGTCTACTCTGTTCAGTGGGACGAGTTTGGATCGTCGACGGCGGACATGCCATTAGGGCGGCAGGACAGCATTGGTGCGCGGGAAAAGCTCTGTCGGCCGCGTCGGTCGAGGGCCCGAGGCAGAGAGAGTCGCCCAAGTCGAACTCGAGACCGATTGCGTCGTTCCCCTTCCGTACGGCTTGCTTGTCCGCCCGTAGTCTTGCACATGCGCATCTCAGTCTTCGCTGTCGTCCCAAGAGGGGAATAAGAAGATTGTGAGTGTCGTATAACACAATTGGCGATAGACTGGGCGCAACACGGGAACTCCCCCC